>APFE031404138.1:5000-24728 GCA_000404065.3 Pinus taeda | reverse complement strand
TTTTCCTGTGCATTTTGTAGACAGACCTGGATGTCTGTGAGAGAAACTTTGCTAATTTTTAATGTATCATGAGTAGTAGACAATATCAAAGTTTTGATGAACTCTAATACTTCATTGATTCTGGCCATTTTTTCTTTAATGTCAGAACTACACCTTAAAAACTGAAAAGTAACACCCACTAGCAATATCCTTTATAAGTGTGCAACAAATGATCAGTGTGCAACCATCAAGCACCAATTACAATCCATATAAAAAATAAGATGATGAAGCTACATTATTGTTGAAGACCTTAAATTTGATGTTATGATGATATCACTGAAATTGTGTATTTGATAATGATCAGTACAATATATGAGTCTCTGATATCACTGCACTTGAATGCTAAAATACTTTATCAAAGGTGAAGTGATTGTTCCAGTGACAGAGTTATAGTGTACTGCTACAAAAACACAGTGACAAGGAAATGCAACTGTGAAACCTTGAAACCTTGCTTACTGTGAACACAACCTGATTATTCCTTAATTACTGTAACTAGACATCAACAATATATATGTAACTAGACATCATCAATATATATGTGACATTTCTGTTCTTGAGAAACCCGTGCCTTTTCATTGCATCACTACACAATGTTATTATAGCCACAAAACCTTCACCAATCTGTCCTCAAATCAACAGTAATTCAATCATGCGATATGGAGGAAGACACTAGATGCATTCATGTTGGTTTTCTGTACACAAACTGATGTAAATCTTCGCCCATCAGTGGCTGACATTATTATGATGCTTTCAGAGCCTTATGGGTCATTGTCCAATCCCAAAAGGCCACTGCTCTGCCCGAAAGTGGAAACCGACCAACCTGCAGGGAAGCCGCCTAACGTAAATGACTTATACAACTGGAGCAAACATTCAAGACATCTGTTAATGTGATTTATATTGTTTGGACAACTGGATCAGTGATCTGAAAATGCAACTTGTGCGACTTAGGACAAGAGGATCATTCAGTGATGTTCATTTTTTTTTTTAATCGGCATAATGCGTCAATATCTTGAGTCATCATGATAATTTATAACCACACACAAGAAACGAATAGCGGTAGTTTTTCTCAATGTCAATGCCGAACCATTGCTTTGGAGGAATTTAGATCGGAATCCCGGGAGTTTTCTACTTCACAAATGAAACCTAGAAAGGAAGAAGTGAAGGGCGAGAGCCAGACCATACGCACTCTTCACACGCCTACTTCCTTCCTTCCTTGGACACATTGTAGACCATTTTGATTTGGTTTAAACCCATTTGCCCATGACAGAGAAGGTAAATTTCTTCAATGGTATCTCTAATAAACAAATTGTTGACACATTCCAGATCATAATGATTTATTCAAACCAAATTTCCCGGTAGGTGGTTAAATCCAGGTAAATTTTTGAAATAGTGGAAACCGGTACATTTTTATTGAAATACATATTGCCGTAACCTGACATTCCATGCCCATCAGATAATAGACAAAAATCAAGCACAGAATGAATATTCTAAAGGTCTCTTATCATCGGACTGTGACATCTTCATCGCATTCCCAATAAAATTCCTTAAACGCTCTTAACTCCTCAGTCTTTGGAGGCCGATTGTAAGCTTTCGAATGCACGCGATAATGGTCCAATTTTCTTCACAATCGATACGATGTCCAGGAAGTAGAAAACGACTAGGCTTTAGTTATCTTCGCAATCTTCAATTATCTTCGCATTGCTTCCCACGTGGCGTTGACTTCATCTGGACACGTTTCTGTTGCTCATCGATGTCCTCGATTTAATGGCGATGATTCATGGAATTAGAGGCAATGACTAAAGGCATTGCTCGCTGGAGCCATGAATCAGTAGGAGACTTGGGCAATGGCGGGGGTAGAAATATTCGAAATAGGCAAACTAATAGCATTGATATTGTGCGACATCATAAGGCAGTGCATTCTGCTTACTTCTTTCCTAGTGGAAACTACCTTACAACCACAAGCTATGATGACAGTGTGGGAGTATCAAATGGACTCGACTCATGGAATACAACTTTTATATACCATTACAACCCACCGTGTAGATGGATATCTTACATCAACAAAGATTATAACAATTTTACACAGCTCATTCATAACAGCAATTCCTACCAGTTTGCTAAGCATCCTTTAGTCCACGACGTATTGGCAGGGGCCAACGTAGGTGGTAGGGTGTATCTATGGCGAAAAACACTGAAGTACCTCAATAATGCTCTCATTATTTTGTGTTCTCAAAAGCCAGAGACGAAATTGAAGTGAAGACTTGGCAATCTGACTCACAATCAGTGTGGAGAGAGCAGCTAGAGGACTTATGTGAAAGCGGTGTTATATATCAGCGTGGAGACTGAGACAACGTTTTGTAGGAGTAGCGAATTGTTGCAACATAACATCTTTTGGTGAGCAGACCTGGACTGACGAACTGTAATTTTCCACTTACAAGTGGAATCCTCGCTCAAGCGTCACCCAGATTATAGCGCAGAGGGCAGAGGCAGCGTATTGTATGGAGCAGGTAATGGAATATGGAGCAGATGTAATGATTCTCTTTTTCCGTTTAAACGTTTATGACGGTCAGAGGTATTCAAAAGAAGAGGGAGGCAGATTTAAACAGGCCAACACTATTCAAGGCAACTACACAGGCCACACATCATGGCTCTGATACCATGTTAAACACACATGGTGAGCGAAAACAATAAGAAAGATAAATCATGCTGTACATTTTTTATTCACAAATGATGTATATTTATGGTACATTATGTGACCGTTCGGATTCACATCCCAAGGTCTCTTGGACTGCTTTGTCCATTCGACTTCCACACTAACCATTTAGGATTAGGTGTCCAACAAAAATCAACACATGGTTTTGCAAAACCATCTTGGTGTTCTACAAGGGTAAAAGAAATTTATAGCCATGAAATGAATTTATAGAGAAGGTGAAAAGGAGAAACAAGCCATGGATTCATGGAAAGTGAAAACAATACACGGATTTGGTAGATTGTTTATCAAATCGTTTAAATATATATATTGAAATTATAAATCCTTAAATTCATTTAAGAGTTTAATCAATTATTTGAAAATTTTATATTCCTCAAATATTTGTGACAAAATAAAGGGTGATTAAAATCAGAAAATGACAAAAATAGAATTCAAAGGGGCAGATGGCAGACCAATCATGTTTAAAGGGACAAATGGCAGATTATGGGAAAACAACCTTTTTCCAAACCTCAAGGGAATGAAGATCAGTATAAAACACCTAGCAGCAGAGGATCAACAAATTGAGTATTATGTTGCAGATTTTCAGTAGGCATTCAACCAATTGTAGATCTCAAGGCAAGATACTTGCAAGTAGTTCAAAGTTTCCAGCAGATAATTTAGAGACATTGTTTTATTTTTAGTATACTATTCAGGATTGTATTCCATAATTATTGCAAGAGTTAGGAGAGATCTTGTCTATATATATTATTTTATTTGTAATAAACAATGTTGGCTTTTGACGCCAAGGCTCTTAAACTATGTAATAACTTCTCTTGAATAATTCTAATGAAAGCCTTCCATCTCCAATTATGACATAATTTTTTGTTTCTCGTATGTCTTTCTAGTGTTTTTATAACTTGTTTCTATATATGTTCAAAGCAATAGTAGGAAGGTCTGGGTAAGGTAGATTAAGTCTTAATCTTTCTGAAATTCCCTGCAAAATCATAACCTTTAGAAAGAGATCAACTTATTGGACTGTTTGTCCAAGATAACTCCTATTTGACTGGCTTTTGCTTTATGTTTTTGGATAGCCATTAAAAGAGATCAGCTTATTAGACTATCTGTCTGAAATAACTCCTCTTGGAATCATTTTCACTTTGGCCTTATGTTACCTTTGAATATCTTTTTGTTGGGCTGCAGAAATCTTCTACACACATCTAAATTTCCCTAGTTGTTAAGTAGTTAGTGTGAATGCTCAATTATTAGGAATCCCCTTACATTCTTCCACCATAATTCTTGAAAAAGCTAAGTCATTCTGTCAGGCTGGAAGCTGACACTTTCAGAAGGGACCCTGTGAGGGAGGCCTTTAATCATGATTAGGGATTATCATTGATCGCAAACCTTCCCTAATTAAAACCATAAATCTGTCCATTGTGCTTCATAGGATGTTGTTCAGTGACAGGTGAGTTAAACAAAGCCTTGTAAACATTGAGGGAGCCCCCTTTGGTTCAAGGGCCAGCTTGAACCTAAAGGCTGGCTGAGTTGGTTTCCTGGCGTATTTTTTGTAGCCAAGGACTGCCTACAGGAACCAGGTACAGCAGGGGCTAGTCAATCTCAAACAAATTATATCTTTGTTGGGTCATCATGCACACCTTGCTCATCAATGATGTACCCCAGATATTGAACTTGGGTCATACCAAATTGAATTTCTCCAAATTGGCACACAACTTGTGTTGTCATAGGGTTTGGAGGACCTGTCAAATATGGTGTAGGTTCTCTTCCCAACTCTGGCTGAAGATCCAAATTTCATCGAAATACACCACCATGAATTAGTTAATGAAGGGCCACAAGATGTCGTCCATCAACCTCATGAAGGTTGCGGGGGCATTCTTCAACCTGAAAGGTATAGCCAGCGATTCGAAAATACCCTCCCTTGATTTGAAGGAAATCTTCCACACATCAGAGGGTTCAATTGGCACATGGCGATTACTAGACTTCAAATCAATCTTGCTGAAATATTTAGCCCCCTTGAGCTGGTCCAAAAGGTCATCAATCCATGGGATTAGATACCTATTTCGGACAATGATCTTATTCAATGCTCGATAGTCAATATAAAGTCTCCAAGTGCCGTATTTCTTTTGTACCAACACAATTGGGCTCCCACAGGGTGATGAACTTGGCCTGATGTTCCCTTTTTGCAACAAGTCTTGAATATGCATCTTAATTTCATCATTATCCAGAACATAGTGTCATTATATCAGTCTATTGGGTAGCAGCTTGCCTAGGGTCAGATCGATGGAGTACTTGACTTGACAGTGCAAGGGTACCCCTATGGGTGAGGTGAAGATGTGCTTGTACTCCTCCATGACCTTGTCCATCTACTTCTATCGTATAAAGGAGCCCTATCTGGAGGATGTGGATGTGGTCATAGTATTCTTCTTTCCCTCACATTGAATCATAAGGAAGGAAATTTCTCGGTCTTGATGTTACTGCATTTCTTCGCAGTGATCAAAGAGATGGTGGTAGGTGGTGCTACCTCCTTGGTGAAGCCACTCGATGGTGTATGACTCTGGGTGTGGTGTAGTCAATAGGCCCAACTTCTTCACAACCTCTACTGAAATGAGGTTATTTTGGCTTCCACTATGCGACAATGAATTGTAGCAGAGAACCCTTCACCCACATCTGTGAGTGGAAGAGTTGCTCCCGCTCTCTGGATCTTCAAGCTCAATCTTCTGGATCTTGGTGGTGGAAATACTGGCATTAGGAACCACACCAATAATCTACTTCCATTTTTCATTCCCCTTGTTGGGTTCTAACTCAGAGTCGTAACATGCACATGATTCATAAGACTTGAGCTTGGCCACTAGTGACTACTTGACTTTAAACTCACTTTTGTTGTGAGTGGGGCTTTTAAGGAACTTACACCATTTCCCTGTGTCCTTCTTTGTCTTCGTGGTGTTGTTATTTTCTTACGGCTTCAGTGGGTTGTCTTGGGTCACCCCACCTTCACTTTGTCCTTTTTCTCTGTGGTTTGGGGGTGCCTTTCCCTTGCTTCAGATTCACAGATCCAAAGTCTTGCTTCTTCTCTTTAAATTTCTACTTGATCTGATAGTGTATCAATAGGCGGTGCCAAGCGAGGATATGTCTAGAAACTCCATCTTGTTGTGGATGTAATTATGTAGATAACCATGGTACTTGAGTACCAAATTCCACTAGGAATCCTTGATACCCAACATCATGTGAAGGGTATGCAAAATATTGGTGAACTTCGATATGTCGTGGTTCCTTCCTTGCCACAACGTGGTCCACTTTATGTATTTATATTCACAACTTCCAACAAGGTAATATTGTTCCCTGATGACGTCTTTGAAAGAAGTCCAAGTAGGCGTGGCTGAAAATAGTGAGGGTTCTCTCTCGTCCTTCTTTTCATAGTAGGTTTACCACTAGTCATTGTCATGGGAGGCGACTTTGAGGAGTGTAAAAGTAATATTTTCCTGATTGGAAAAGTAATGAACTGAAAAACATCCTTCCAATATATTTTAACCATCTATCTACGATGTATATGGGAATTTCAAAGTTGACTTGTACCTTAAAGGGAGTGGTGCCTCTAGAGTGGCTGCTAGATGAAGATGCATCACTTGTGGATAGTCGTTGAAGGATCTAGGAAAATTTATCCATCATTATGTTCCTTTGTCACTTGAGGGCTTCATCGAGCAATATTTTGTAACGATCTCTTGCTCCCTCATCTTTGTTTTGCTCTACCATGGGAGGTTGTTGAGGTTTATGAGGTTGGTCTTGCAAAGGTTCAACTAGTTTGAGCCCTAACTCCTTATACCTTGACCTCGTCAGGGACATGCAAAGTAAAACAAAGAAAGAGTAGACCACTCAAATACCACTGATCCAGAGTTATGCAGGAACGTAACTATATATATATATATATAAACACCGAGATGTAGCAAAATTAAATCTTCATTTCATTAATATGAAAGAACTAAAAGATGCTTACAAGCAGAATGGAAATAAACTAGCTTAGGTGATGGTAGCTTATCTCTGAGAACAAATGTGGCCACTACATGCCTCTAAATTGTGTTACAATGAGGCTCAAGGACCTTTTTATTATTGAACAACAAGCGGAAACACTAAAAAACCAAAACCCTAACCCCAAGAGATGGAATTCCAAGAGTTTGTGGGCCTCGTTGGGTGGGCAACCAACTTCCCGTAGTTGTAACTTGGTCATATGATCTCCATTTGGTGCGTATGATACCTTGTTGGAAATATCTCTCAGAGTAGTACAAGTTTTTCCATAACCCTCCACAAACAATGTCGAGCCTGCTTCAAACCTAAAAAAAATGTTGTTTAGGGGTCGAAACAACTCTAGAGTTTCAAGACCCAAAAAATTCTAAAAATAGTAAATGTTGCTATAATCAAGGAAACATATGAAACTGATTGGAGGTCTAGGTGGAATAGGCGGGTGGCCACCAATATCCACCTGAATCACCTAGAGAAATAAATATTTCTTACATAACATCATTTTTCAATTCCATATTCTCAAATCAACACATGTGGCTATAGAGAGTTATATATTGATAAATATGCTTGTTATATTCTCAAATCAACACATGTGGCTATAGAGAGTTATATATTGATAAATATGCTTGTTATACATTTCATATGTGGTTTGAAAGCTTTTATGATACTTGCAGTACTAAGATATTCATCAAATTAACTACTACAACATCATTATGAGAATGATATGATCACAATTCCAGGATCATTCATGGGCATAATAAAAAATGGATACTTCCCTTGCTGATAAACTATTCTTTACGAAATGACTATATATTTGCGAAAAAAATTGCAAAAACTAAGTTTTAAAATAACAATTTCATGAAAATCGTGAGAAGTTTGAAAAGTGTAAGGTTATAGTTATCAAAGTTATTGTTTGAAATAAAATACAAATTATAATGCTATAAAGGTATGAAGGCATGGTTACTTAATTAATAAACTCAACAATCTTATGACAAATCTTTAAACATAATCATGGATAGCATAATTTTCCATGGCATGAGTGCATAGTTTATTAGGCATGGTGCGCTTTGCCAACACATGTGACATATACACAAGAAAATGCATCATGTAAATTGTACTATGGAAAGAACATCCAAGACATACATGTGGAATTAAGAAGCCTTACGGTGAAGATATATGGCACATGTGAAGGTATGCTTGTAATGCTTTTCACTCAAACTATTAAAGTGTAAATTGTGATTACAGTGGAAGCATACACAACACATATGTGAGAAATACATGATATTCCTCACTAGCCCTTTGTGATGTGTAGATGAAGTTTGGGAAATTTTTATCATAGGAATTTATACGTGAATATCAAATAGGTTTTATAAGGTTGATGCCATGAATATCAAACTAGTTTTTGCAAGCTACAAACATATGGCACATATATAATACATCATTATTTGATAATGTTATGAGCCATATGATGAGAAATTTAATAGTTGATTAATTTATAACACCTAAAGTTAGTTTATTATGTTGAAGCTTGAGGAGCACATCGTGACTCATAACCAAGTAAGGGTAGTTGGTGTGTGCCTTTTCTCTCAAGGAAGAAGGTGTTTCTCACAACTACTGAGAGGAACTGTTGGAAACCAACTCTAGGGAAGATAAAGTGTATTGATCATGGTTATGAGAAGAATTTGCTCTCAGTTCCCACTAGTTATTAGTTCTTTTTGCAAATTATGGATTTGTTTTGTCTGATAAACCTAATGCCAAGAGTGAATCCCTTTTCATTGTTTTCCCTCTCATCATTTCATCTATCTTGTTACTATCTTTAATGCAAGAAATTTAGTGTTTTTATTCCATTATTTTTATTAGGAAAACATCTTGTTCACCCTCACATACAAGTTTCCATGCTCGAGCCTCCAAGTTGCCCATGGTTCAGAATTTTATCACACAATCTAGGTTTGATTTATATGGTTTCAAAAAAATGATGCATGTTGTGGAGGAAACTGCACCCTAACCCACTCTCCCAAATATTTTTAGTATAATCCATGACCATGTAAATTCCAGTGTAAATTCACATGTGTATCCCGCTACTTAATGCATGATCCTTCTGCTTCATGTTACATTGGTTTTGGGTTATAATTTTCCTCTTGGTTTGTGCCCCTAGACCATCACTATTTTCCTTTATTTTGTTGATTATATATTCATGCTCAAGAATTAATGGATGCATGATAGATTTTCTTTATCACAATACATTATGAGTTTCTTTAACAAAGGTTCTCAAGCTAACAGAAGAGGGAAAACTAAAATAAAAAGTGTGCCCTGGAGGGATAATAGAAATAAAATAATTATATTTCTCATGCACTTTGATGCAGACTTTGAGGATTTTAGTCAATTGACATAGATTGGCCACTTATACCTCAAAGGTCCTCCTCCCCCTCCTCCTACCTAGCATGCTTTGCAAAATGTGCATTTTCCAAATCTTAGCATAATGGAAATTCTAGAACCTCATGTATCTCAATGCCAACCACTATAGAATGATGGTTGGGACACCAACCTTGTCAGCCCTGCATCTAGCTTTGCACATTGGTCTATTGCTTCTCATCACTCAATTCACCCAGTGACCATTCCTCCTCAGATACACTATACATTATCTCAAGCCACTTATTTTCATTCTCAAAGAACCCGTAATTATCCTACTTATCTTGCATTTGGGAAGTTCCATATGTCATCGATGCCTGTACATTCTTCCTCTAAGGCCAGTTCATCACATACACATATTGACATTCCCATAGCTAAATGAGGGGAGAGGAGAGAAATATTTGTCCAAGACATGCATATAGAGGTACAGGAGAAAAGGATGAGGAGGAGGAAAAACCATTCTACATGAATGGCCCTAGCAAACTACCCGAGCTGACATAATTTATTTCTTTGGCATGATTTTGTTTTACGTTATATTACTTAAACATATTTCAAACTATGAAATTATCATGTTTTGGCACAACATATTATAGTTTTTACTATGATACATATTTTGATGGCATTATGGTTGATGGGAGACATAGGGGTTGTTTCACATGCTTCTTTATATATGTTTATGGATATTGGGTTGATTCACATGTCTTATTTTTATGGTGATGGTGTTCACGATGTTGCCATAGTCTCAATAATTTGGTTTCATGGGAGTTACAAGGTTTAATGGAAATATTTCATGGACATTTGGGGTCCCCATCTACTAATATAAATTTAAATAATTATAAATACCCTTATAAATGTCTTCTCTTGAATTAGAAAGAAAAAGTGTTCAACATAATACAAACATTAGTTATAAAACAATTTTTCCCTCCAACTACCCAAGGAAAGTATAAAACTAAGCAAAAGGCACATGAGCAAAGTTTGAAAATAATAGTGAAGAGAGGTATGCATAAATTTTAAATTTATTATTTTCCATTTGATTAATTCATTCTAGAGTACAAGAGCTTAGTTGTTTTGCTGAAAACAAAACTCCTTCAAGGAGTGACAAGGAGAAAGTGAGCTCATCTGGTTTTTTAATTAAGGTTGGTGTTTATTTGTTGTGTTATTTTGTGTTGTTAGAATGTTGGATATTTATTATATCAGTGCTAATTGATGCACATTTTGTTGAACATATTTCCAATAACATCAAAAGAGTCCAAGTTGCCCAACACTTCGTCTTAATTTTTAGCATTACGAGTGTCAACGTATGAGTCTTTTTACATCTTAAACATTTTAAAGTATATTTCTAGTCTAGATTCTTGTAGGAATCAACCAAAATAGTATCTTGTACTCATATTTTTATTAATAAAATGAACAATCCACAACTTATATCTTTCTGGCATATTTCTCCAAAAAAATACCCTATGTTGATAATCTTTATGAGCAAAATTTTCTCGCATTAATGGCTGAAAATGATTAGTTTGTAACAAAGTATGATCATGAAATTTGCCTATAATTTCATTCATTAATTTCTTATTAGTTTGTTCAAATTTCAATTTATTTTCATCACAAAATGTAAATGATTGTTTATATGCTCTCCATTTCATTTGTTTCTTTGTTGTCTTCTATACAACAACTTCATTGGGGCTTCAATCATGCATCATGTCTCCATAAAGTGTCTCAGCGATACTTCCACAATCCTTTTCAACAAATACTCAATACTATTGCTCTAATTATCTAGCTAATGATGATTCATCAACAAACTTGCAAGATGCTCAATATAGTCTCCAATATGCTCCAAATAAATCTTCAAAGTCAAAGCTCAAAGGTCAAGGATGTATGCTCTAAGATTGCTCTAGAAGAGTCGTCACAAAAGGTCTTCAAGGTCACTTCACAGGTGATCAAAATGTCTTAAAAAGATATTTCAAAATTTCACTTCAAGGCCAGCTAGCTATAGTCCTTTTCAAGGTTCTTCTCCTCAAACAACCCCTCTTTATAAGTGTTTTCCAATGGTGTTTCCTCAACAACTCGTTTTCAAGTGTACTCCTATGATGCTTCATTAACAACCCCTCTTCACATGTATACTCCAATGTTACTTATTCTTTCGATATCCTTCAAATGATACTCAAGGTTCTTCATTTAAGGAATTCAACCAATGCCCAATATACTAAGATATTTACAAGAACTTGTCACAGAGATATTTACAAGTATGCCCACAAAATCAAGGTGCTGGTCAATACACAGGTCACAAGTTATGGTTCATCATCCTTCTCAAATCTGAGACTCCATAGTCAACAAGCTTCATATCCTCCATATTTTTGAGCCTCCATAATTTAGGTTTGAAATTTTCAAGCCAATATCCATAGGTCTAAGCTCCTTTTATCACAGGTTTTTCACCTTCAAATTGAATATTCCACCACAGGGCTGAGACTTTCTTCTTTCCACAGGGCTAAGAACATGTCTTCAATTGGTTGCACAAGTCTAAAAGTACTGCCACAGGTCTTAAGTATTGCAGGTCTGGAATGAAGGATGAGTTTTGTCTCGGGTATTGAGAAAGAGAGTCTAGTCTGTGCTTGAAAAAAACAAGGTTTTGTTCACAAATTAAACCAAATTTGGCTGCAACAAAAGAAGAATTTTTAATCCACAAGTACTCCATGAGTAGAGAGAGATATAGCCCAAATACTAATCACATAATACTCAACAAGACTTTCCCAAACAATAATCTACAACTTTCATCCTCCTTTAGTCTCCTTTTCTGTTGTGTATATTATACCTGCACTGAGTTGAATGAAGGAAATGGAGGAGTATAAGCTACTATTTATACTAGCTCAACCATAGTTTGAAGGGACACATCTATTAGAGGAGCCGACCTATAACTCAAATAATTACTAATTTTCCAATGAATTTTGTTAGTTAATTTATTGATACCATGGTGATGTCATATCAAAGGCCTTTTTCCCAAGCCCTACTCTTTCCAGATTAATAATCTCAATCTCACTTTAGTGATCACTAGAGATGGAGTTTCTTAAACAATTAACTGTAGGAACAATAAAAGCAGAGGATTTGTGAGGAATTCCATGGGATTCTAAATGATATACCAAATTATAATTCATTATATTTGAGATGAGGTTGCTATCATAATTATGAAACTCTCTTCACAAATCATCTTTAACACAAGAGACATTCCAATCATCTCCAACACAAGATGATAGTAATGAGTTCTAAATCCTTCATATTTGGATGAGTGTATATTATCTTGTTATCCTATTGTGAGAACTAGTGCCAAATGTCCATTCTATTTGTGTCTTAAAAAACTGACCTGTTGCTTACTTCTAATTGTGATAACTCCACCATTTTTCTTGAAGTTCCCCCATTGACATATACTACTAGGGATTTAAAAGTGCAAAGTATTTAACAATTTTGAGGGCCCCATTGACAATGGAATCATACACAACACATATGTGAGTAAGACATGATATGCTCTACTAGTCCTTCACGATGTGTATGCGAAGTTTGTAACAATATTATCATAGACATTTATACATGAATATCAAACAACTTTTATAAGGTTTATGTCATGAATATCAAACCAATTTTTGCACGCCACAAACATATCGCACATATATAATATGCCATTATTTTGATAATTTTACGATCCATATGATGATAAATTTTATAGCTGATTAATTTATGATACCTTACAATAGTTTATTGCGTCGAAGGTCATGGAGAACATCGTGATCACAATGAAGTAAAGGTAGTTGGTGTGTTCTTTTGCTCTCTAGGAAGAATTTGAGCTTTAGAGCTCACTAGAAACTTCACTTGGCTCTCACAACTGGTAAGAGGAACCATTCGCAACCAATTCTAGGGAAGACAAAGCATATTGGTCAACAATTAATGGCCTGTCATTTTGACAAAACCTTATGAATACACAGACATAATTCGTCCCCTCCTGATTTTTTCCCTTCAACATTCTATTAAACCCTAGCCACAACAAATAAAATAGGGCATGTCAACTCCCAACCCATATTACGGTCTCACAATGATGGGTTTTCCATGCATCCAACACAAAAATGTATTAATTCCCATCAAGATATCTCAACCCACACCCATGCATTGTATACATTAGACTTAGTCAAGCTGTTACATATCTCATCATTGTTAATATGATAAACTTGGGGTTTGTCACTGTATGATTTTCTTGGCTTATATGCTAAGCTAGGCCATGTTAAAAGAAGTAGCGTGAATTACTTGTAACTCCATCCTCATCTTGAACGCATTCCAACATATGAAAGAAGACATATAATGGCTATTTTACATACAGCTCAAAAGGTATTTGGTCCTCACCTTTCCATTTTGGTTCATACATTTATCATTATGCCATGCCATCTTAGAAATTTGTCAAGTAAACATAAGGTACTTTTTGGCATGTTGTGATTTTAAGTTTGATATGGCCCATGTATAATTTTTGAATCTTCTTAACTTGAAATTATTAAGTGGGTAGAAGTAAAAGAAAAGAGGGCAAGAGTACAAGCGGGTTTTAGGCCAAAGCATTCTATAGTGGATCATGGTATCACGTTGAGACACATTGTTGAAAAGGTTTGGGAGGACAAATAAGAAGTATTTTTCTGTTTTTTTGACTTCAAAAAGTCATTTGACACAGCCCCTAGAGATAAGTTGTGGCATAGAATGGAAGAACTTGAAATTCATGTACATTACATAGCCATTGTCCATAGACTTTATGAAGAGGTGAAAGTCAAAATTAGAACCTCAACAGGTATTTCAAAAATCTTTAGAAGTGGCATTAGAGTCAAGAAAGGTTGCCCTTTATCCCCTACTCTTTTTGGTTTATACATTGATAAATTGGAAAAGTGGCTAAATCTACAAGGTGGAGATGGTGTTCGGTTGGGGAGTTTGTGATAAAGCTTCTTTTATATGTCGATCATATTGTATTTATTTCTAAATCAACCCATGGATTTAAAATGCACTGATATGCCCTTGATCATTTTGTAGATCAGTGGGGATGCAAGTCAATACTAGCAAGACCAAAATAATGATTTTCTCTAATAAAAGGAAGCAGAGCCAACATACTTTCTTCTTTGATGAAAACATTCTTGAAGAAGTAAATGAGTACAAGTACCTCAGGATTGATTTCAACAAAAAACTCAATTGGGAGGACTGCATAAACAAGAGAATTTTAGGAGGGTGGAAAGAATTATATGCTCTTGAAAACATTCTTAGAGAGGCAGAGCTATGGGATTGGAAAACGATTAAAGTGATTTTTGGACTCCTAGTTTGTCCAGTGATGCTATATGGGTGTGAATTGTGAGCTAACAACACCCCCATCTCAAAACAGAAACAAATTGAGAAAATCCAAAAACATTTGAACATGAGAAAGTTAAAAATAAAAAGTTCAGTACCTTATGAGATAATGTTGAGTGAAACATGAGCAACTCCCATCGAAATAAATGTTATGGTGTGACTCATAAGATATATAAAAATAATTGAGAAAATGAGAGTAGGTAGATGGTCTAATGGTATCTTCAATGAAGGCATGAGTGAAAGAAAGAAAACATGGATGAAAAAAATTATACATGGATGAAAAACTGGAATATATACCTCAATGCCTATCCCTTAAATAGCAAGGATCTAGAGAATTTTATTGTGGAGAAGTTTCGTAAAAGGGTATGGGGAAAAGAGTTGGGTAGAAAGAAGAAGTACTACATTAAGGAATTCAACCCTACACCTGATCTACAACAAAAAGAGTTCATTGGAGCTAGCATTCCGCGGAGGGAAAAGGTTCTTATTGCTCAATTAAGGACCAACTCGCATCAACTTCAATGTGAAACAGGACGGTGGAAAATTCCTAAAGAAGCTTGGGAAGAACGGGTGTGTACATTTTTCACGTCTGGTGTAGTGGAATCCAAAGAACATTTCATTTTGGATGTGATGCTTTCAAAGACATCAAAGAAAGTTATGAGAACATGTTAGCATCAGTTTCTTGGCATTTTCTTTTCAGCGAGGGGATTATTGAAAGGTTGGGCCAACTCATGATCAATTTGAGTTGGAAAAGGATTGAATTGAAAAAAGTGAAAAACATGGAACTAATGGTCTCATAGACTATTTTTAGTCTCGTGGACCTTAAAATATCATTTCATTGCCCAAAAAAGACAATAATTGACATTTTTTGCATAAGAGGCTTACTCCACACCATACTTACCATTTCACACCTCCCACACTGAGACATTGTCCCCTACCTTTTACCATTTTCATAATCACACTCAAAATGAAGTGCTAGAAATTTTATGAATTTTCTTTATAGCTTGCAAATCAGTTCAGGAAAAAAATGAAAAACTCAACCCTCATTTCACTCACAGGTGACCAAATTGACCTCACTAAAGTGTTATTCTCAAACATGTTGCTAATTTCGATCATATATTTGTTCATTATTCTTTCCAAATCTTCTATATAAGTACTCATCCATGCCCATATCCATGGCCACCATTATGAAGCAAAAATAAAAACTTAGAATATTGTTTTTTCTTTACTCAACTACAAATACGCATGTATTTTATCTATAGTTTCTGAAATCTATCTTTTGCATGTTATGTTTTAGATAAAATACTCATGTATAAATATATCAGACAAACTAAAATACAATGTTTTACTAAGCATGATAGATGAGCACACAAATATCTCATTTTTCATGTCATCTTCATTATATCAACTTACATGTTTTTTTGTAACACTTTCTTTTGTTGGATTCATGATCAATCCCTTTCCCTGTGTTATATAATTTTCATTGTGTGTATGCAAAACACTCCAACATTTATGTGAAACATGACTTTAAACATTATGTTATTTTTACTGATTATATATTTATGCTCAACAATTAATGGCTACATGATATATTTTTTTGATCACAATACATTATCAGTTCCTTTAACAAAGGTTCTTGAGGAAACAAAAAGGGAAAACCCAAAATAAAATATGTATCATGGAGGGGGAATAGAAATAATAGAATTATATTCTCCATACTCTTTGACATGGGCTCTGAGGAGTTCATAGTTGACCTAGGTTATGTTGAAGAAAGTGTATATTCACTAAGATTATTTTTGTAAATTACAAGAATGAGTTTATTTCTCAATTCATAAGTCTAGGAAAGTCAAAGAGTCAAAGTCATGTATAAGGAGATCTTCTTGAGCCTATGTGTAAATGTATACTAGTCTAAAAGGCCCTCCAAGACAAGCACAATCCTCCAAGACAAAGCACAAGAAGAATTTTGCAAACAAAACGATGGAAAATGCAGTCAAGTTGGCCAACAAAAAAAATTAAAGGATGTCATGTCGCCTTGCATTAAAGACACATCTCTTCATTGCCTCAAGTCATATTATTATGAAGTCAAAGCTACTATATATACCTTGCTATGTATCTGCACAAAACAAGGTCAGTCACAAGCATGTTTTCATTTGACATCCGCATTATAGGAGATAAGATGTCTCTACCATCTTCGGTGACAATCACAGTGGGTCATAATCTTAGATTCTTCATAGTGATTACCGTCTCAGCATAGATGCAAAGATGAAGGTCTCAGTGTAGAACACTCTGTCTCAGCAAAACATCATAATCTCGATACTTTCCCCCCTTGAGCTGGTCAAGAACGTCATTAATCCATGGGATTGGATACCTATTCCTGACAGTGATTTTGTTCACTGCCTGATAGAGCCTCTAGGTCACATCCTCCTTTTGTACAAATATAATCAGGCTCCCACAAGGTGATGAACTTGGTCGGGTGTGACCTTTTTGTAGCAGCTCTTGGATCTGCCACTTGATCTCTTCATTTTTAGAATGGAGTGGCAGTATATCGATCCATTGGGTAGAGGTGATATAGGGATTAGATCAATCGAATGATTAACCTAAAAGTGTGAGCGAACCCCTATGGGTGAGGAGAAGATGTCCCTGTATTCTTCCATGACCTTATCCACCTACTTCTGCTGCATGGAGGAAACTTTCTTAGGGTCCATGGATGTGACCACGATCTTCCCCTTACTTTAAGAATGAATAAAAAAGAAATAAAAAATTCTCGGTCTGGGAGATGATCTTACTACATTTCTTAGCGGAGATCAAAGAGATGGTGGAAGGCGGGACTACCTCTGATATCTTGCATAACTTATTTCCCAAAGTAATAATATCAGTGCAAGGCCTAAACTCATACACAACATGATGCTTCCACAAGTATGGCTAACTTAATAATACATCACAAACATCAAGAGGAGCAACATCACACAATACCTCATCCGTGTAGCGCTTGTTGTAGGGAATATGACACTGCTGGCTGACATGGAGATATCGTCCTTGATGAAGTCACCATGTGGTGTATGGTTGTGGGTGTGGTGTGGTTAGTAGGCCCATCTGATTCATGTCCTCTACTAAAATGAGGTTCTTTTGGCTTTCGTTGTTGAAAATGAACTACAATGACGAATTCTTCACCAACATCTGTGAGTGGAAGAGACACTCCCCCTCGTTTGGATTTTTGGGCTCAATATTTTGGACCTTAGTGGTGGCAACAGTGGCTCTAGATTCTGTGTCAATAATCTACTTCCCCTTGTTACTCCCCATGTATTTTTTGGATAAGAATCAAAAGACGCATTATACTTTGAAGATTCTAGCTTGACCACCAATGACTTCTTGGCACAACACTCATTTGCGTTGTGAGAGGGGCTCTTGTGGAACTCATATCACTTTTATGTTTCCTTCTTCATCCTCATGGTACCATTATTTTCTTGTGGCTTCGATGGGTTTTCCTAGGCCGCTCCATCTTTGTTTTGTCTTTTTTCCTACAGTTTGGGACTTCTCTTGCCCTAGTTTTGGTTCGTGAATCCAAAATTGTGCTTTTGTTTATTTTTTTTTTTCATTCTTGGCAGCGTTGCATCAAGTAAGGAGATGTATAGGAAATCCATTTCTCCTTGAATATATTTGTGAAGAAAACCATGGTACTTGAGTACTAGACATTGCTCAGAGTCCTTGATACCCAACTTTGTGCGTAGAGTATTAAAAACATTTTTGAGCTCATGCACATTCTGGTCACTTTGCTGTCGGAGTGTGGTCCACATATGTACTTGTCCTCATAGCTCCCTACATGGTAATATTCTTCTTTAGGATCATCTCAAAAAGAGTTCCAAGAGGGGGCGACTGTAAACAAAGAGGGTTCTTCAATCCTTCTCTCACAATAATTTTTTCACCAATACTTTACACCGGGGGGGGGACCTTAAGCATTACAAAAGTAATTTTCTCCCCATCGAAGAAGCTATGAACCAAAAAATAATGTTCTGACAGATTCAACCTTTTATCTACAACATCTACATCTATGTGCCATTCGAATATAAGGATATCAAAGTTTACTTGTACCTTGAAGGAGGTGGCACCTCCAAAGTGACTGTTGGATGAATATGTGCCGCCAATGGGCATCCACTGAAGGATCAGGGAAAATTTGTTTGTCATATCATTGCTTTTCTGCTCGAGAGCTTATTTGAGCAAAAGTATGATAAGATTTCATGCTTCATCATCCTTCTTTTCTTCTGCCATGGGAGGTCATCAATGTCGGCAAGGACTGTCTTGCAAAGGCTCAACCAGTTCAAATCCCAACTCCTTATATCTCGACCTCATTAAGGACATTCACATAAAAATAGAGAAAGAGGAGACTGCTCTAATACCAATGCTCCAGATTTATGAAGGGAGAAAATGAAAGACAAGTATAAATAAAAACACAGAGATATAATGAAAACATAACTTCAATTCATTAATAACAAAGTAACGAAAAATGTTTACATGCAGAATGGAAATAAACTAGCTCACGTGATGGTAACTTATCTCTTAGAAGAGATGTGCAACTACATACCTTCTGAACTATGTTATAATGAGGATCAAAGGAATACTTATTATTTAGAAACAATGGAAAACCGTAAACATCTAAAATCCTTAACCTTAGGAGATGAAGTTCCAAAAGTTTGCGGGCCCCGTTGGGGTAAATTGGTACATTAACTTCTTGGGGTCGTGACTTTGGCATACGATCTCCATTTGATGCGTACAATACCTCATTGGAAAAATCTATCCAAGGACTACAACTTCTAACTATAAACCAATACCATAGACTACAATTTTTCTTATTTTCCATAAAAAAGATGTTTAAGGTCTCAAAATGGCTTGAGAATTTGAGGACCCGAAAAACTACAAAAATTAGTAAACTGTGCTATAATTAAGTAAACTGAAAGAAACAATGGTGGGGGTCCCAATTGGAATAGGTGGGTGGCCACCAATATCCACCTAGATCATTTTCCCATGTTTTCTATGGACTATGGTTGCATATGGTAAACACATGGTTGACTAAGTTTGACCATGGTTAATTATGGTTGAAAAAGGTTAGTTATGGTTGAAAAGGATCAACATATGGTTAGCTAAGGTTGACTATGTTGACCATGGTCAACCATATCATAATGGATGACCACTATGACATGTTTGATCATTGTGAC
>APFE031404127.1:80629-92574 GCA_000404065.3 Pinus taeda | reverse complement strand
TTGATGTTTATTAGTGTGTATTAACCATTTTATTTATATGGTTGTCCTAATATATATGTTAAACATATATACATTGAAAAACAATTAAGTAGGAAAATTTATTTCTACTTTATCAAGAATATTTTTAAATTTTTTAAAAAACTTTGTCAAAATACTATAAACCAATATTTTATTTAAATAAAATTCATTTACCATTAATATTTTATATTTTATTTAATTTTAACGATTATTTTATTAAATAATAAAAAACCAATCCAAAATTGAGAAAACAAAAAAACGTGATGGCTAGAACCCTAATCGCCCCCTGATTCATGCCTCTTTGTGTATGAAATCGGCAGTTTGCTTCTTCCTCCTTCATGAGCATTGTAATTTTTGCAGGTTCTCTCTCGACGCAGTGTTCTATGGTGTGTCGCAGGCGTTTGGGTTTACTTGGGGTCTCTTCTTCATCCTCCTTTTCACCATTGTGGTTTGGTCGTCCTCTATTTCCACGTCTTTCTGGTTTATTTGGAGCTACTGCTGACTTCCTACTGGGATTCGTGGCCCATATCTTGCCGCCAAGAGTTTTCCTGTTTTTGATCTGGTGTGCGGGTGTTGGTCTTGGCACCTTGGCATTTCCTCGGTGACTTACAACTATTTTCCTCGCTACGCATTTTGGGCTTGTTTTAGTAGCTATGGGGGTGGCCTGTGCCCCTTATTGGCTTTTTTTTAATGCATACGTGTTAAATTTAATCATCTATTATTACAAAGCACGGCTATCAATCGTTAGAATGTGGTTGGAAATTCAGAAGTATAATGTTGTCAATTTTATGAGAGATTTTTCAGCATAAATCACATAAAATTTCATTTGCTTATGCGTTTCGAAGGAACTAGTGTGGTTCATCGTCAAGACAAGTTGAAGAAACACATCTAGCTTGTCCTAACGATGAACCACACTAGTTGGTTCGAAATGAAATTTTATGTGATTTACGCTGAAGAATCTCTCGTAATTTTGACATGGATCAGAGAAGCCTCAATTCTACAATGTTGTTAATTGTTAAAAATATTGTTAAAAGTTTAAAATGGTAAGCTAATAGTTATATAAGCCATTAACAATATTCATTTGAGGAATTTAACTTAAAATTAATTTAAAATTATAATATTACTTTATAGATATTATATATCAATAAGATTTAATAATAGTATTAGATTATTTAATTTTTATTCATCTTTATGTGTTTGATAATGATTATTTAATTGTTGATATTATTGATTATTATTTTATAAAGTTCTATTTTTACACGAAGTTTATTCTAGTTTTTAGGAGGTTGAGATATTATCTTAATTGAGTAGTTATTATTATAAGATAATTTATCTATCTTGAAATATAGCCTCTTGTATTTATATTTGTAATAACAAACATTTGTTGTGTCTACAATAATCTATACTTTCTCATTTTAACATGATATTAGAATATGTTTGGGCTGACTCTCATGACATGCCATGTGTAGAGTAATGTGTTGTTAGATTAATGATATAAATTGTAATTTGTCCATATCTGGGTGTGAAGCCATGGATGAGACACTTAAGGAGATACTATAAAAGGTAGCATGAGTTCATTGAGGATGAGGGAATTTATGAGCAACACAAGAAGACCATGGGGTCAATTTTACGCAAGTGGTTAGGAAGTTTCGGGGCCAATAAAACCTTTTGGGAAGTCATCTTGTTGGAGGAACATACAAAACCATAGGAAGAACAACCTAAATAAATTGGTGAAGGTCGTATTTTAAAATTGATTCTCCACTTAGTTAAATGTAAGAAAGACACACGAAGTCACATTGGAAAAAGTGTTTGAGCTCTGCTAGATGATGTAGTAAATGTGATATTGGAGGATGTTAGCAGTTGTAGACCTAGTGTTATGCTCTTGACCTGCAAGAAGATACCAAAATACCAAATATGCGAAGAAATATACCCAGAACACAGAACAACAAGAAATAACAATAAGCATTTTATTAATCAGAAAGCAATGTTCACTTGCCTCTTCGAGGGGGCAACCTCCAATAGAGCTAGGCTCAATTACAAAATAAGACACGATGCTCCTCGAGGGGAGTCTCTATCCTTTATATAGGATTCATACATGCAATACCATGGATCAATACCATGGTTCTTATTAATACCATCTATCTAATACCATGGCCATTGCAACTAATTGTGGTCCCTTCTTTAAATGCGGGTCAACCACTTACAATTATTAATATGGGCTTTATTGACTCTTTACTAACTATAACTATGACTCGACCCTATTACATAAATAAGGGGGTTAGGGTTGGACCTTAACATGCCCTCCCCCATAAGAATAGCCTTTTCCTCAAGGTTGAAGCTGCGGAAAATGTTGAAGGATAGTGGCTGGTTCCTAGGTCGCATCTTCGAGAGAGGTGTCTTTCCACTTGGCAAGGACTTCCTTGATCTTACAGCCGCACAGGTGCCATTCTCGCGTGTCAAGAACCTGTTCAGGTTGGAGCCAGATTGATCCTTCTTCATCCAATTCTAGTAGACTGGTTTGAATTCGGCAATGGTTCCCAATCACTTTCTTGAGGCATGAGACATGGAAGACTGGATGGATTTTTGCAGTGGGTGGCAAAGCTAGCTTGTAGGCGGCTTCTCCGATGCGCTGAAGTACTTGATATGGTCCATAGAATTTTGGAGATAATTTCTGACAACCCTTGTCTTTGAGTGATGTTTGCTTATGTGGTTGCAGCCTCAAAAATACCTGATCCGCTTCTTGAAATTGGCATTCTGAACGATGTTGATATGCCTGTTGCTTCATGCGGTTTTGAGCTTGATAGAGATTCTCTCTGAGGTGGGCCAACATGGTTGTGCGATTATGTAGGAGTTGATCCACTGCTTGTACCTTCAAGCATCCCTTAATATGAGAAGTAAGGGAAGGAGGGAGTTGACCATAAATTGCTTCATAGGGGGTCATTTTGGTGGTGGCATGATAGTTAGTGTTATACCACTATTCGGCTAGAGGTAATCATTGTACCCATAGATGTTGCTTTTCTGAAGTGAAACACCTAAGATAGGTTTCCAAACATTTGTTGACTACTTCAGTTTGACCATCAGTTTGGGGATGATAGGAAGTACTGAGTTGTAGTTGTAGCCTAAAAGGTTCATGCCAAAAGTTACTAGTGAAGATCGGGTCACTATTGGACACAATGGAATTGGGCATGCCATGCAATTTGAAGATCTAGTCTATGAAAGATTGAGCTACCAAAGTTGGTGTAAAAGGGTGCGGTAGGGTGCAAAAATGAGCATACTTAGAAAGTCTGTCCACAACCACCATGATGACTGACTTGGTGCCTGGCTTCAGAAGACCTGTAATGAAGTCTATTGAAACCTCCATCCATATTGAGGTCGGGATGGGCAATGGCTATAATGTGCCTAGGGATTTGACTGTTTCTCCTTTGTGGTGCTGACATACGTCGCATTTAGCTACAAAATTAAGAACATCCATTTTCATGCCTGTCCAAAAGTATGAACGTCGAGTGCGAGCATAAGTCTTCTGAAAGCCTAAATGGCCTATAGTGGGAGATGCGTGCAACTCCGCCAAAATGCGACTTTTGAGGGTGGATGTTGGTGAGTTGTTCTTGTAGAGAAGAATCTCATCCTGCCAAGAGTAGCCTCCTGTGGAATTTGGATCTGCCTGCAATTTATTAATGAGTTGGGAGAGAAAAGGATGTGAAAACCATTCCTTGTGAGCCTCTTAAATCCAGTTTGGAATGGGAAGGGACATTGCGAGCAGTGTGCTATCCTCCTCAAATTGGCGTGATAATGCATCTGCTATGGCATTTTCATGCCCTTTCTTGTAAATTATCTCATAATCATATCCCAACATTTTGGCGAGCCATTTATTTTATTGTGGTGAGGAGAGGCGTTGCTCCAAAAAATATTTAAGGCTTTGATGGTCTATGCAGATTTGAAAATGTTGTCCTAATAAGTATGGTCACCAGGTATCAACTACATGTAAGATGGCCATCATCGCCTTCTCATATGTAGATTGTCCCAGATTTCTCCCACTTAGTTGTTGGCTAGTGAAGGCCAAGGATTGACCTTCCTACATTAGGACCGCCCCAATACCCATACCTAAAGCATCACATTCAATCACAAAAGTTTTGGTTAAGTCGTGTAGTGCTAATACAGGAGTGGAACACATGGCATGTTTGAGAGCTATAAATGCCTGGTGGGCTTCTTCATTCCAGAGAAATGAATTTTTCTTGAGAAGGTGAGTGAGGGGTCTAGCAATGTGACCATAATTGGGGAAAAATTTGTGATAGTAGCCTGTGAGACCCAAAAATCCTCTCAAGCACTTCAAGGTATTTGGTTGTGGCCAATCCTACATTGCCTGGATTTTTTTGGGGTCCACCCTGACACCTTCACACCCTACAATGTGGCCCAAATACTCAACTTCTGCCATGCAAAAAGAGAACTTGGATATCTTGACAAATAATTTATGCTTCCAGAGTAGTTGCAAGAGCAGATCTACATGCTGAAGATGTGTGACCCAGGTGCGGCTATAGATGAGGATGTCATCAAAGAAAACAAGGACAAATTTTCGGAGATATGGTTTGAGCAGGTGGTTCATGAGGCTCTGAAAAGTGGATGGGGCATTACAAAGACCAAATGGCATGACCAGGAACTCATAATGGCTTTCATGAGTTTGGAAAGCAGTCTTTGGAATGTCTACTTCTTTCATGCGAATTTGGTGATAGCCTGAGTGAAGGTCGAGCTTAGTAAAGAACTGAGCACCATTTAGTTCATCCAGCAAATCATCAACAACCGGGATGGGAAATTTATCTTTGACCATCAACTTGTTGAGGGCCGTGAAGTCTGGACACATACACCATTCCCCATATTTCTTGAGCACCATGACCACAAGCGATGAATAAGGACTAATGCTAGGATGAATGACTCCCGCTTCCAGGAGTTCCTTGATGATTTTTTCAATTTCATTCTTTTGGGCGAACAAATATCTATATGGGCGTACATTTAGGGGTTGGGCCCCTGCGACCAAAGTAATTCGATGATCATGTTCCCCTCTCGAGGGTGGAAGCTCATGAGGCTTGTCAAAGACCAACAGATGGTTTTCTAAGATCTGTTGCATCTCAGGATGAATATGAAGAGAAGTGGGTTTGAAAGCCTGGATGGCATTAAGTTGGGCTATAACTCCATGGTGGCCCTTTTTTAACAATTTTTCCATCCTATGCGAGCTGATGATAGAGGGAGCACCCGCCTGGAATCCATGGAGGGTATGTGTGTGTTTGTTCTGCTTAAAACTCATGTATAACTCTTAGAAATCCATTGTGATTGGGCCGAGTGTGCGGAGCCATTCAGCACCCAAGGCAATGTCACACCCTCCCATGTGTATGGCAAACATGTGGGTCTTTAACTGATAATCCCCCATTTGAAGTTTGACATTTTCACAATGGCCTTCACATTTCATTGTCCCCCCATCAACAATTTGGACCTAGAAATTAGAGACTACTCTGACAAAAGAATGCACTGCTTCAATGACTTGTTGATGGATAAATTTGTGCGTACTGCCACTATCAATCAACACTATTACAGGGCAATGCTTAATAAAGCCTCTGATTTTGAGAGTTTGGGGAGAAGAAATCCCTGCTAAAGCATGAAGCAAGATAACTGGTTCGTCAGGTGTAGCTGGGAGTGCATTGTCCAGCTGGGGATCCTCATCTTCCTCCTCCGGTTCCTCAAATGGTGGGGCTTCTTCCTATGAACTAAGATTAGTAGCATCAATCTGAAAGAATTTGGGTTCCTTGCATTTATGCCCTGGGGAGTATTTCTCATCACAGTAGTAACACAATCCTTGCTTTATTCTTTCTGCCATCTTTGTTGGTGACACCTTTTGAACCTTAAGTGTTTGGGTAGTGCTTGGAGCTTGGGTGGGGCGACCTTTGGCTATGGAATTTGGACAAGTCGACTAAGCCGCTAACGCACATTCTATTTCACGAGCTATCCTGCAAGCATCCAGCCATGAGATTGGGTGTTGCAGTTAGACATGGGCTTGTATGGCTTCTTTGAGACCGCTGACAAAACATTCTAAGTAGAACTCATCTTGTAGACCTCCTGTGCTGAAGGCTAAGGATTCAAAGGCGATAATATATTCTTGCCTTGTTCTTGTCTGTCGGAGCTTAGTAAGACGACCCAAAAAAATAGATTCATTGTCGAAGTGATCCATAAGGGCTTTTGAGAATACCTACCAAGTCATGGGCCTTCCATAGCAACGTTGATGCCACTTCCACCATTGCCATCTTTCATTGTCCAAGTACATGCTACCCACACTTAGTCGAGTCGCATCATCTCTAATGTGATTCAATGTGAAATATTGCTCCATTTGTGCAAGCCACGTGGCCGAATGAGAGCCATCAAATTTAAACATGTCCAGCTTGGGTGGTCACGACTGAGACTGTTGGTGGTCTCCAAAGAGGTGAAGAGAATGGCTAGACTCGCCTAGGTGAAGAGAATGGCTCGACTCGCCCTTAATGTTTTCATTAAGAACATATGCCCCCTATTGTTCCCCCGACTTGCCCTTTGTGATTGTGTCAGCTAAGGTCTAAAGCGATGTCAATAATGTGTCAATTTTTTTTTCAAGGGTGTCAATCTTCTCATTGGCCATAGCTTGAGCTCCGGTTTGTACCATGCACCGATCTGGTGCACTGATCGTTACTGCAAAAAAATAAATAAAATTTGGGACCACTCGAATTTTTTTACGATAACAAGTGAATGGTACCACCTTGCTCATCTCGTCGACCTGATTCTTATGGGCTAAGTCTCCTATAAGGAATGTGGCAATGATCGAAACCCTACTGCAAGATCTGAATGGATGATCTGATTGTTGTGACTGCTACAGAACCCAAACTGCTAGATCTGGATGGCAGATCTGACAGATCTGAATGGCAGATTTGATAGATTTGAATGTTGGAACTAATTGTTGCTGTTGTGACAAAACCCCACCTACTTGATTTGATCTAGCAAAGAGAGACAAGGGAACTATGGTCTCAAGGAGTGTCACGTGCTACAGATCGCAACATACATAAGGGTCTAACAGTGGTACTCGACCACATATTTCAAGGCACTAACCAAGGAGGATCAACCGTACCCTTAGCCATACAACCCGACTACGCTATCGTACACACGAGTAATCTCCTTGAGTACTGTTCTCGGTGTACTACAGTAGCAAGACGGCTGATGGTTTATCTATGGCGAGGTTTCAAGAAAGCCTAGGGGGCTTCCGATATACCCAAAGGGTACCTGGAAGTCAGTCCGTGCGCGGTTCTGTCTAATGCGCTACTACTCGAAGGGGTACCCACAGGGATTACAAGGGAGTCCAACAGGCGTGACCACCTCTTGTGTTTACTGCATGCATGCCTCCCCAAATCCGCAGGTTTATGCACTTAACGACAGATCCCGTGGTTTAAAGATGCCGGAACACATCTCTAAAAAAAAACAGTTTTTCGCTAAAAATGGAGATCCCACCGGCCCTGGAAAGTGCTCTGATGCCACTTGTTATGCTATTGACCTGCGAGAAGATACCGGAATACCAAATATGCGAAGAAATATACTCGGAACACAGAACAACAAGAAATAACAACAAGTATTTTATTAATCAGAAAGCAATGTTCACTTGCCTCTTCGAGGGGGCAACCTCCAATAAAGCTGGGCTCAATTACAAAATAAGACACAATGCTCCTTGAGGGGAGTCTCTATCCTTTATATAGGATTCATACATGCAATACCATGGCTTTTATTAATACCATCTATCTAATACCATGGCCCATTTGCAACTAACTGTGGTCCCTTCTTTAAATGCGGTAATAAGGGCTTTATTGACTCTTTACTAATTATAACTATGACTCGACCCTATTACATAAATAAGGGGGTTAGGGTTGGACCCTAACACCTAGGATGGAATACCAGTTATGGTTGATATAAATCTAGGTTCTCACAAAATAAACTGGGATTTTATATAGGAAGATTGATAAACAATTATCAGGGTAGTAGAAGCAGCAGAAGCGACAATAATTTGGCTAAGATGCATCCTACTAAGAAATCCTTGGATTCATAAACGATATTTGGTTATGCTTTTGTGTCTTCCATGGCAACCACAATGCTTGTTCTTTTTTTATTTAACATAGAATAAGAATGTGTGGAGGTGTTATCATCTCATACTTTATAATAACCCCCATGAGTTGAGGTTGGTGGGTTACTTCCATGTATATATGATCTACTTTTGATAAATTATATATGTTTATTGATGTAGGTGTTGTGGTGGAGTCATTTGATATCAATGTTAATGTCGATGATGTTGGTGGATGATTAGTTCATTCGGTTATTTGCATTTGCAATCCCAGCATGGGGAAAAGCAACTTTCCATTCTCTAATAGCTCTGTACCTATTGGATATAGAGTAACATAATTACACCAGGTTTCAAATGGAGATAGTGACAAAATCACCCCGGGGTTCAAATGTTCAAAGTATTCAAACAATTGCAACATTTGATCCCCGTACATGTGAATTTATCATCGATACCCCAAATGATGGAGCCAATAAATGGTGGGCTTAGTAATGCAACTATACATGGCATGTTTTCAGGGATGATATTTCCAAGTAATGAAGCCCACAAGGCTCTCAATATGGCATTCCATGCTTTCATTATACCAACCAGGGACTTGGATTCTCACAAAACTCATCCTTGAATATTTTTCAAATTATGAAGAAGTAAATTCACCACCATTGTCAGTTCTTAAACATTTAATTGATTTGTGTGTTTTCTTTTCGACTATAGCTTTAAATTGTTTAAAAACGTTAAATACATCAACTTTTCTTTTCAACATATAGACCCAGACTTTCCTGGAGTAATCATCAATAAATGTTAAGAAGTATAATGCACCTCCATAAGATACAGCAGGAGACGGTACCAAAAGATCAAAATGAATATAGTTCAAAATTCCTTTACTATTATGACTCCCAGTTTTAAATTTTTGTTTACATTGTTTTCCATATACAAAACGTTTGCAAAAATCCAAATTCAAGGATTTCAAATTAGGAAGCAATTTGCGATTCATCAGTACCTAAATGCCCTTTTCGCTCGTGACCCAACTGCTGATATCATAGGCGAGTATCTTTTTTTGCCTTCTAAAATATAGACATCACTGCCTCACTGACTCGAGTACTTCCTTTGAGTCTGTAAAGGTTTTCAATATTTTCTGCCTTCATAACAATCAGAGCACCCTTTGAAACTTTCAACACTTCATTTTGACCTGTAAACTTGTAATCTTCCGAGTCCAATACTCCCAAAGAAATCAAATTCTTTTTTAACTCAGGTACATGTCTAACATGAGTCAATGTTCTAACTATATCATCATACATTTTAATTATGACATTTCCCTTCCCAACAATTTGACAAGATAATTATTAACCATAAACACAAAACTACCATTCATAACTTGATATGAAGTGGACCAATTTCTGTGCAGACTCATGTGATGAGAAGGACCAGAATCTAACAACCAATTTTCATAATTCTGAGAAACATTGTAAACAGGCAAAGCTTCATCTACCATACCTAATTCATTAGATAAAACTTCATGAATCATACTTGAATCAAGTTGATTTGCTTCCTTCTTTGGGTTTTCAATGGGCTCTTTTTTTTTCCAACAGTGTTTCTTGAGATGCCCTGTTTTGTTGCAATTCCAGCATTTGACTTTACACTTCTTGCCTTTTGATTTTGATCTGGAATAACTTCTTGCTTTCTCCACTCTTTCCTTGGACCGACCTCTGGCTACCATGGCTTTTGGTGTGGAAGTTTCAATGCTAAACTTCCTCCATACCTCTTCAGATAACAAAGCTTCCACAACATAATAAAATTCCAAAGATTCGGTTGTGCCCAAATTGATAGAAGTCATAGAGTGATCCCAACACTTGGGCGAAGAACGTAACAAGGTAATAGCTTTATCTTCTTCTTCAAAATTAACATTCATATCTGACAACTGGAAAAGAAGTGTATTAAATACATTTAAGTGTTAAGCTAATTTAGTACCCTCCTTCATCCGGAGGGTATACAACTGTCTCTTCAAAGAAATTTTGTTGGTTAAATATTTGGTCATATACATTGTTTCCAATTTTATCCACAAACCTGTTGCTGAGGTTTCTTCAACAATGTTGAAGAGAACTTCATCTGCCAAGCACAACTTGATGGTACTGAGAGCTTGGGCATCCAAGTCCTCCCAATCCAAATCTGTCATGCCAATAGGTTTCTTTTTAACGCCATCTAATGCTTTGTGAAACCCTTGTTGCACAAGCAAATCCCGTACCTTTAGTTTCCACAATACAAATTTGTTTTTACTAGTGAACTTCTCCGCCTCAAACTTAGCATTAGTCATTTTAGCCATTTCTTCCTACATAGACTTTTTCAAAAATTCTTTTATTTAATGACTGAGTTCTTTAAGAAATTTTATTTAATGACTGAGTTCTTTAAGAAATTATGCTAGTAAGGTTTCCTTCTTACAGTTAGGGTTTATCTGTAATAAATTTCCTGCTAGGGTTTTTCTTGTAATAAATTTTCTGCTTTCTTGTTTGAAATTTTCAACTAGGGTTTCACCTCTCTTTTAATACCAAAAAATTGTTTTTTGTTCTTTAAAAGACAAAACTCCACTTCCTTTGACAGAGTCGAAAAATAACCAAACTAATTCTTTTTCTTCAAAAAGCAATCTTCAGCAAAACTTGAGGACTTAGAAAACTCCAGAAGAATTAAAAAATTACCCTACATTCGCTCCCCAAAGTATTTGGTTGCTTTTCTCTGTTTGGAATCAAAATCAACTTTCAAATAAGTTTATTTGATTGCAAACATCCACACCCACGAAAAAAAAACTTTTATCGGTCGACTTATTTAACAGTCATCTTGTTACACAGCATACAGGGATAGTGAGCACGTCTGGTGGCTTATGCGAGAATGACTGGTGGCTTGCTTGACTTTTCTGTGGACTCTTCATGATTGAAAAAAATGTCAACTCCTTTGAACGACTACAGAACCTTCAACGACTATCTGCACTTCTGTGCATCTCTACACTTCTTTGGCGACCCAACAACTCTGAGATTCATCCTTTACTCACGGTAATCCAAAAACAAAAATATGGTGTATTTGAACAGTGCCTTTGCTATTTTGATGCGGTGACTCTTAAAAAAATTTGACAGCGACTTTACGGTCCTTGATCACTGCTTGTCTTGTAGCGGCTATCAAATAAAATAAACGTCTCGGCTTCGGCGACTATTGGCAGTTCAACTCGCGAATATGTGACTACACTATAATGACGGCTGTTATGCGAGCGAGACTTTGCTTACTCCAAGAATTGTGATGGTGGCTCTGCTTAATCCAAGAATGCGGCCTCCAGGCTTTCTTCTGCATAGGGTCGGTGGCTCCAGACTTTCTTCTGTATCGATTGTTCAACTTCGAACGGATAGGGTTTAGAAACAGTAGCAGCAGCTTATGGCTTACTTGACTTTTCTTTGCAGTTAGACCTCGTGGGATGGAAAACAGACTAAATAGAGATACCTCACTGTCCTAACAACTTGGCTCTAATGCCAGTTATTGGTATTTGAGCCCTTTAATAACATAAGGAAGAAAAATGCAGTTAAAAGAGAAATTGAATCACATAAATAAACACAGGAATTACAATGTGTCAAGGAAACCTCAACGGGGTAAGTGTTATGCTCTTAACCTGCAAGACGATACAAGAATACCAAATATGCGAAGCAATATACCCAGAACATAGAATAGCGAGTAAAAACAACAAGTATTTTATTATTCAGAAAGAAATGTTCACTTGCCTCTTCGAGGGGGCAACCTCCAATAGAGCAGAGCTCGATGACAAAATAAGACACGATGCTCCTCG
>APFE031404127.1:55786-72579 GCA_000404065.3 Pinus taeda | reverse complement strand
TACTTCAGGTAAAAAATGACTCCCCAATTGTACATCAAGCCTCTCCGGCAATCAACATTTTAACATGGACTATTTCGTTACTTAACTGGCTGAATGGTAACTTAGTTTTACTAATTACATCAATACAGTTAATGATAATTTGTTGTAATTTCTAACACAGAAGGGATATCAAACATACCTCAACCAATCATGCAGCCTCCTCTAGGACAGTCACTCGGCCTCTCAGAACAGGGAAGACATCTGCTCATCCTCTTTCTCTAGGCTGTGGCTTGGTCTTCTCCAAGACTGTGGCTTCTCTAGGGTTAATAACCTTGCTCAAGTAAAGTCCATCTTACTTGTGGATTGAGCCTCCATAAGTCTCCTCTATTTATTCTTATCTCTTGGGTCATTTAACCTCTCCATAAGTCTCCTCTATTTATTCGTATCTCTTGGGTCATTTAGCAAACCTCTAGATCTTAGGGTTTTAGCCTCTCAACCTATTAATTTCTCTGGGTCCTAAACTCACTGCTTTGGGTCTGCAAACTTACTTTTGGGTAAATCGCTCAACAAACTACTTTTTGGTTTAGGTTTTAAAAATAACTAAGAGCAACAATTCATGTCAATGGATCAGCACTTCTTCAGGAAGCACTAGAAGGATGTTAGAGGATATGTTGGTATGCATGACTTGGGTTATCTCGCTATTTGATTGGTTTCTGAACATTCTTCCCCGACTGTGTCATCACAAGTCAAAAGCTGTACAGGGACTTAGTTCAATTGACATGTAGATAAAACACTGTACAGGGAGTTAGTTGAGATGGTTCCTCTGGTGTAGTATCTCATGGAATTTTCATGACTGATATTATCCATTTCTCTATATGACCCAAGTCAACTTTTCATAACCTGTAGTCATCTATGGATTTTGGACTTATGTTTTTAATATTTCTGCAATTTCGATAAAACAGTCTCCCAAATCCTACAATGATGTAAAACACCATTTTATTTTCGTTAATCACAATGGAATTGCTGCATAAGAACACATGAAAAATATTATTCTTAGTCTATGGAGTTGGCATTGCCCATTCTCTTTACTAATAAAATATCTTTATCTATAATTTGTGTTGTTTTCATGGGGAGGCTTCTGAGTTTAGTTACTAGATATTTACGTTTTGGGTTTGGCAGTTTTCTAGTGTGATACCTTGGAGTATGAGGTTTCTGTTTTAGCATTTTCTACTCCACTAACAGGTATATTGAGTACCTTTTCCTTTTCAGTCGCCAAAGCTAATGGGGATAAGGTCAATTATGCAGGATTACAGGATAAACAAGTCCTCTCACTATGCAACCATGGTTACACTCCCACTCTTAGGGACTTGTCTTGTAGAAAGGTAAAACAGGATTTTGGAAATGTGTATATCCTTTACTGAAGTTCAATATCATGAGTTTGCTGAATGCTAGATTAATTTATAATTTTTTCTTTCACTGTAATTTGTTACCGTAGTTTGAACATTGAAAGACATGAAGCAATGCGACACACTGTTGTTCCTTGTTTTCTAATTTTTCCTTTTTCCTTTGCTTCTGTCCTTCAAGGTGACATTAGAGGACTAGCTTTTAACTTTGAGCTGGCTAATCTCAGGGATCAGACCTAATTCCATCCTTATTAGGAAACTGCATTCTCACAGTTGAGTGGGAGGTCCCCATGCAGCAAGATTCCTATGGGTGTGAAACTCACAATGAACAGTCCAAGGATATGCCAAAAACCAGAAACATTTTTTCCCTTCTAGTACATAAGGGAAACACAATTTTGGCTTGGATATTAGCAGCTGTAATGCATATCTTCTTCCTCATAAGAACTACAGAGTACGAACATATTACGCTTTAGATTTAGATTTAGATTTTGTAGTAATTGTTTTTTTGTGTCTCAGGATGTTTACACTACATAAGGATGCCCTTTGGCTTAGTTTCATTTCCATATTCTATAATCAACGTCATCTTGTTTTGAATTTTAAGTTTATGTTATAGGAAGATGTCTTAACCCACTGAGTTCAAGTAAAAACAATGCATCAGCACAATGTTTACATGGATCTGTTTCTATCTGATGCTTGATTCTGCTAGCATAATTAGAGTACATCTGGTTGAAGAACGAGCGGAAAAGCTAAACGTATTATAAGTTTGACCATTTAACCATTTGACATTGCAGACTTTGACAGAACATGTCTGGAGCATTTATGTAGTGTTTTTTGTTTTTTCAGATCTAAGATAATTATTGGGTGGAATTTTTTCTATCCTATAAAGATACAAGGTATCCTCACAGATTTACTAGAAATTTCACCAAATGATGGATATGTGGGCTTTAGAAATTTCACCAAACGATGGATATATGGGTTTCGATGCAATTGCCGATGTCAATATTGTAGTACAGATGTGAAATTACCATTTGTTCTGTTGTTTGGCAAGGTAATGTTGGTGAACTGATTAACCAGCGAACTGTTTGACAAGGAATCCGAACAAAAGAATCAAAGTCTCATTTTGTTATCCTAATCGGAGCAATTTCTGGACCAATTGGCATTTGAATCATGGCATGGCCCACTACATTATGCATGAAAAGATATGTTAGTGGTTTCCATCTGGATTTTCTCACCTTTATAGGCAGAGAAAGATTGTTTGTGTATTCAGGTTTTAGTGCAAACCTTTTCCATCTGGATTTTCTCTCCATTTCAAATCTTTTGTGCACCAATTATTAGTTTGATGCGTTGCTTACTCTGATGTACGTTTCTTATCTGTCGTCAGTAGTTCAGTTTCCTGCCGCAGCTTTTATAGGCAGAGAAAGATTGTATGGTATTAGATCACCGACTTCCTATTTAAGTGTGGTCCGGGCATTTGTTTTTATCGAGGTCACCCAGACTCGTCAACGATTTGCAGGAGGTGGAGAAGCAATCCAAGGTCCTTTGGAAATTCCAAAAAGACCAAGCAAAGCTGGAAAACCCCATGAATAAGAGAAGCCGGAATTCGCAGCTGGCTTCACCAGAATGGAGCGAAATATGGATGGTGGGACAACTACTCTTTCTCTTATGCAAAGACAAGAGTAAATGACAAAGAAGAGGAGCCACAAACCGCTCCCTGTCATCAGCTAGAGGTAAACGTTGAAAAACTCTGACTTGATTCTTCGGTTGTAGCTAAACTAAATATGCATAGATGCATATGATGGCACTGTAGACGTGTTCAAAGTGTTAGTGGAACTGAATTGGAATTAGTTTTGGTTGAATGGCGGGTCCAATTGGTTTGGAGGTCAAATCAGTGTGAATTCGTTAACTGGTTTTAGTGTAGTAAATTAATAATAATAACATGGCTTTTAGTGTAGTAATATTAATAATAATAACATAACAAAACATAATATTAATTTATAAATTATTAATATAATAATTTAAAAAAGATTTTATTTTTATTTTGTGTATTTACTCCAATAATTAATGGTTGTTAAAATAAAAATATGAAAATAAAGATAATTTAAACAAAGTCTTTTGGTAGAAATCATATAAGAGAATTTTTCGGTTGATGCATTAAAATGAGAGTGTCATTTTCATCTTTTTATTTAAATATTTAAGATTATCATTAATTGATTTAAAATGTTTGAAACTTGTATTAATATTTCATATAAAAAAATGAATTTTAAATCTCATTTAAAATTCAAGAGATTTAATAGTTTTTAGAATTTCGAATTTGCAAGATTACAATATTTTTATTGGATTCTATCATGTATGAGGCTATAGAATTGACATTTTATCAATATCATGAAGCCCATTATGTATTTTGATGTTGGTGGCATTGATTGTTAAATTCCTCTATCACGACCCTAGTAAAAATTGGCCTCACACTCAATATTTCAAGTTTAGAGGGTGATATTAATGATGAAGATCCCAATATAGGTAGGATTTTGATGATATGTAGTTATTTGTTGTAGCATGATTTTTTTGTGTAGGCCATTTAGAGCCTTTTTGTTGCTATGTTTTTTGTTCATAGATGGATTGCACTCAGTCATGCTTTGACAATGTTGTCAAATCAGGAAGCATTCTTGGACATGGTGTCAAGCATATTGCTAAACATTGCAAAAAGACAAAGAAGCTCCATTAACGAATTGAGAGCAATTTAAAACCCTATTGAAGAAGCAATTTTATCCAATAAGATACAAAATAACCTAGCAAACTTGGTCACAACAACTTTCCCAAAAACGTTAAAAGTTGAGGCCTATGCCTTGCTCTTTTTTTTTCTTAAATATGTAATGGAAATACAAAGAAAGTATAATCATTAAGTGCCATGTACACTGTGCTTAGTATGGCAACTACATGATCTTCCACTTCTATTTTTCTCCAAAACCTCACTCTCAAATGCTCTACTCAACTATGGAACAATAAACAATACAATAAGAATGAAACACTTTCCTTTCCCAATAACCTAGTATTTAACTTGCCTTGATAACAATCTAAGGTTAGGGTTAATGATTTTGCATGCCTAACTCTTGATTAGGGTTAATGGTTTTGCATTTTTAGAATCTTCAACACTTGACTAATTCCACATCTGCCAGTAATAGACACTAACATGGCATCCACTAAGTTTCATCATGGTCAATAGGATAGATCAACTTGTAGGAGGTTGTTGTAGCGGCTGCAACACCCTCCAAAATTTTGGCCTACATCCAATTTCAGAGCCTTTTTTGGGTTTTTTCTTGATGTTTGCAAGCGCTCGGGCTCATCCTGTGAGCTCGTGTTGAGTCTTTGCACCCTCCTTGCTTGACCGTTCATTGGACATCATTTAGCATGTTGGCCACAAATGTCATGCTTGCAGCCATGTTCTGGTTATGCACCAAGTCTGTCTTCGTGTGTACAAGTTGTATTCACTATGTAAGCATCTATCGCACTCACACACAAAGTTATATGCAATGTTGCGCAAGTGTTGTCGCAGTCGTTCAATGATCTATCTCAAGTGTCGCGCTTGTTGCTTGCACTCATCGGTTAGTCACACATAGTGTATGTTGTCTTGATGGTTCGAGGTGTCTTGTCGTCAAGTCATGTTGAGTATGTGTTCGCAAGGTCATGCATGTATGAAGTCACTTGTTCACACACTTAGTAATTTTGCTGAAACTCTGTCGACTGGACCAACCCCAACAACTGGACCTCCGCTGAGCTGCATTGCACAGTCTCATCTCTTAGTGATCATGTACTGCTACCTAGAACTGCGTAGTGCTTGAGGTTGCTTCCCAGGCAGTCTGCACTACGCAATCCTAGAGTCGACCTGATTGTCTGTCACCCAGAACAACGCAAACATTTCTCAGCAAGCCAGCTTAATCCGTGTTGCCCGCAAACAAAGCCATCAAGCCTTCAGTTGGTCAATTGGAGAGTTTGACCGGGCAGTGACCCTAGGCCTCACTCCAAAAAATTGCGCAGAAGCTGCCAAGCCTACTCGCTTCCACTGACTGAAGAAATTGCGTAGACATGCCGGATAGACACCGATTGCCTGTCACTGCACAGTCCTAAAAAATCGCGCAGTTCTGTCTGCCGACCTGCTGCTCCTCTTGAAAACTGCGTAGTTTTCATGGGTTGCCTCCTAGCTGCCCAACATCCCACTTAAACCAGAAATTGTGCAGGGATGTCCTGCAGGCCAACCTCCCAACTCTGTGCAGTTTCGGCCAACAAGCTCCCACAACTAGCTCCCAACCTCCTCGGAGAATCTCTGTAGTTTTCACTGCCAGTGTCCCCTTGCTACCTGCACTTTCTCCCTAGAAAAATTGCGTAGATCTCCCCTCCAGCCAAGCCAGATACCGTAGACAGACACTGCTAATTCGGACTGTCCATCTTAGCCTTCCAGTGACCTCTCTGCAATTTTCATTAACAGTGCTTGGAGCCCGCATCCCGACCTGAAATGTGCTCTGCGTAATTTCAGAGCCTTGTCCCCTCTCCCGGTGACCTGCACCCGAAAGCAAAAGATAATGCATCATGGTAGACTAGGAGATTTCTGGATTTGATGTTGTTTAGTGATGAGTGAGTGCAGATACAAGTACATGGATGAGACATGGCGCGACGGCGAACGAGATGAACAAAGAGCACATGTAAGGAGACTTGTTCGTGAATAGATAGACACATGGAGCATGCCTAGTACAAGCAAAGGCGAGACATGCACGTGCAACATCAAGCAAACACCAAGACCATCGAAGACTCCGCACACCTTGCCATGCGGAGGTGAAGCTATGATACACCAAGAGCACACTCATCACTTAGCGACATTGCAGCTCGACATGGACACCAACAACAACATGAGCATACCATCTCTGTCGTGTCGAGTCATGTCATGAGTCATCTCGGCCACATCACTACTGTGGGCCATATTGTTGTAATCAATGTAATGTAATGTGGAAGTCCAAGAGACCCACATGTAAAGTTGAAGAGTCATGTAAGTCAAACAATCATGAGGGAAGTCGAATAGTCACAAGGGTCAGTTTCACCCTTGGCTATATATACCCTTCATTTATACATGCAAAAGGACTTTTCACACTGGCTCCTCCCACATAGCCTTGAGAGCCTGTAGTCTTTTCCTTGAGGAGCGAGTAGTGGCTCCAACGCCTCACTATCGGGGTTAGTGATGTAATGGTGTACCAATGTGTCTTGGAACTTTCGCTTAACTTAGAAGCCTGATAACAGGTCAACACATTTTCACACATGTATTATATTTGTTTGTAGGACTATTCTTTGGACACTTGTAATGCATGTTGCTTTAACCTGTATTAAGACAATTGAACTATTTCGGTTGTTCTAATACATATGCTTACGAAAATGTGTTGTATAAGTTGTTAACGTTGTCTCGCTTGTGTGGACTATTTCGCTAGACACTTGACATAAGTATTGTCATAAACTTGTTATAACAACCGTCACACTCGTGTGGACTATTCCGCTAGGTGTTGTACATGCTATCCTTTCATTGTGTGTTTGTAATTGCCGCATTCGTGTGGACTACTTCGTTGGAAGCTACGCATGTCTTGTTGTGTTGTGTGTCTCTGACAGAGTTGGGACTATTCCCTTTCGACCTGAGACTCACTTCCACCATCTCCCTCTGCGGTGAAAGAACCTTGACACAAGTAACACTAAGCATTCACCAGGCACGCGAACCTCGTTGTTCGAAGACAAAGTAGATCACTCTCATGTGCTGACAAGTAAGAGCTAAGGAAAACCTTCAAGACAATGGCAACCAGACCATCATATTGGATAGGACTCCTACACCAAATGGTGTGAGGTCTAGTTGGGACTTCATACCGGGAAGATCTCTTGAATGTTGGCGAGTCCAACACTGTCAACATTTCTGGCGCTAGAAGGAGGGCCACTAGTTGTTTATGGCTGAATGTCCTCTCACCCCCACTCATCAATCATCTGGTTAAGGCGGTATCTCGTGCTTCCTCTCATCTACACGCAACTCTGAATTTGGTTACTCCTCACCTCCTAGACATGAACACGAAATTTTGTATCAGCACTTTCACTCTGTCTGTCCTATCACCTGTCAATTTTCAAATGCAGTAAGACTGATCCCAAGAATACAAGACCTTCCATACGCATCAAAAAAGCCAAAGACCACTCCCACAGGAGTTGTTGTATCATCGGTGGAAGAAGCAGTTCTTGCCACACTCGAAGGTCTGGCAGAAGCTATGGAGAACGGAGAAGAACCTCCAGTCTTCCAACAGGGAGAATGAGACACCCTTGTGATCTTGGGCTCAGATTCTCGTACAAGAGGTGGAGGGGAAGGCAACGAAGGAGGGGGAGGTGAAGACGAACCAACATACTCAAAGCTGGAACCGTCAGATTCTGAAGAAGAGGAGGAGGACGAAGAAGAAGAAGACATGGCTGACCAAAAATTGGAATGGATGACTCAAGGACCATTGGCTCTCTCGGGTGCTTTGCACATGATGCCAAAGCGTTTAGAGATAATGCTCACAAAGTATGACCCTGACAACACAGTGAAGGCAGAAGACCACTTGGACAACTTCTACCTATAACTGCAGACACTTGAGGTATGGTTCGACAACATTGCATGTAGATTGTTTCTGTGTACCTTGGATGGTCGCACAACAATATGGTATCACAACCCTCCTGTCAACTCCATCCATAACTGGGTATGTTCAAATGGATGTTTTTGGGAAATTGGCCAATGACAAGACCTCGACCATGTTGCTCAAAGAGTTGGGCAGTCTAGTGATGGAGTCGAAAGAAAAGGTAAAAGATTTCAACCAGAGGTTTTTGTGCATATTGAACAATTTTGCAATGGACACGAAACCTCAGTGAAACCAATGTTATTAGAAAACTGCGATGAGGCAATCACTTTAGAGAAGGACCTGTGCGCGATTGGAGTCATCAAGGATGATGAACCAATGAAGGACTCCAAAGATGCGAGCAGAAAGCCCTAGGTTGCGACGAGCAAGGGTAAAGACAAGGAAGCAAGTGACATTGAAACCCTTACTCGTCTTGTCAAGAACTTAACAAAAAAAGTGTTTGAGCTGAAACAACGAATGATCGACACATCTGCAAGTAGTCAACGGCCCATACAACAGAAAGGAAGCATGTCATTAGGCAGCAACTGCTTCCCGGCTAAAACTGCGCAGAGCTCTAGCTCAGTGTTCTAGTTAGAACAATGCATGAACGAGGATTTTTGCTCATTCCATGAATACGATCACCCAGAAGGGTCTTGCTCGGAATGGAAATGAGTTGTAGGCTTAATATGAAACCTTGCACTAAACGTAGTGAGCAGTACGCAGTGCCAGCTGAGAGACACAGACGACGACGAAGATGCTACACCTGATGAGGCACCCAACACTGGGTAGGTAGTCAATATGTATCAGTGCTCACAAGCAGCACAAAAACCAAACATCGAGAAGCAGCCACAAAAGCAAAATGGTCGATACAATCTCAGAAGTCAAGGGCCCCCCTTTCATTTGGGGAAATACGAGAAAAGCTTGAACTTTTGAGGAAGGTTGATCCATCAGTCGTCCAAAAGTAGAAAATGCAAATCAAACCCGGGAAGGCAATGATGGACAAGAGTATGTCCATGAGCAGCAAACCGTAGAACACTCTGCCGGACTGTACGAACACAACTATGACCTCGGACATCTCGGTGAGTCTACTCGCTCTTGAATACAACATTGTGGAAGACATGAAGAAAACTCGCTCAAACATTTCTTTGCTTGAGTTGGCTAAGATTCAAAGTCCACAGGATATTTTGCTGTGCACACCAGGGCAAACATTTGCAGACAACGCAACCTCTACTAGCAAGGGAGCAAACACATCTCCTGGTTCACTTACAACTGTGCTTAACATACTCCGGATGGAAGAAGCAAACTCTGTTTTCCCTCCATTCTTTCTTTCATTCAAAATATTTAATTGCAATGTTCACAATTGTTTGGTTGATTCTGCGCATCAGCCATCGTCATGCCACTCCCCATCGCCAAGAAGATCAATGCGCAATTGAGCAAGACATCTGCACATATCATCCAACTTGATCGGACATATGTACCAACCATTGGTGAACTTAGGGATGTGATCATCTGTTTATCTCATGACAACCGAGTTCAATAGTGCATCAACATTGTCATTGTGGACATACCAGAAGCATATGGCTTATTGCTCAGCAGAGACTGGTCCATCAAGTTGAATGGGTACTTTTCTACAGATTAGTCACACTTATGGCTTCCGTATTTGGGCAAAAGAAATAAGATCTGAGTGTTATCCGAGAGATACATGAGACACAACATCATTCCCATCAATGGTGAGAACGAACTGTTGGCCTTCGCAGAGCTCATGTTCGACAACTGCCTCTTGGAAACAACGCTGGGGTGTTATCTTGCACAACTAACTCCAAACCCACTAGACGCACAGTTGGGTCTCCTTCCTTGCCCAATTGATGGAAATGAAACCTGTACAACACATTGTAACACTAGTATCAATAGCAATAGTACACGTGCGTCAAAAGGTCCTTGTACAGACGAGTTGTGAACCATGTACTTTGACGGATCAAAGACACAAGATGGCTCTGGAGTCGGGTGTGTCTTGATTGACCCAAAACATAGGAAACATTTGATCTCGAGTTGCTTGGAGTACGAGTGCACGAACAACATTGCTGAATACGAAGCACTCGTGTTGGGTTTGCAAAAGGCCATTAGCCTCAACTTTGTTGCGCTCAAAGTGGTAGGTGATTCAGAAATCGTGGTACGATAGGTACGTAACACCATACACTATTTATCACCTCATCTCAAAAGTTAGCAACAAGAGTTATGGTGACTAATCTCTAACTTCCAAGCATTTAATATCACTGATATGCCAAGAACACGTAATGCAACTGCCAATGCTTTAGAAAACACAACATCTAGGATGTCACCATTTAGGGATAGATTTACTATTGAAATTTTGTATAAGCCTTCTATCCCTAATAACATAACTAATCTACGTGTTTTTGATGATGATCAACATATATTGGACTTCATGGCCAATGCTGATGTTGTTAAAGACGCAGTGATTGATGAAGACGAGCACAAGTAGTCTCTGCAAGCTGGGGCTGATGACAAGAAAGACAACCTCATCCCTAAGGGTGTGGTATCTCTAGAAAAGATTTATGACTTGCAAAACCGCTTTCAAGGGCCAAGGAATAAACAAAACCCACGGATCCACCATGATGCACGAATGGATAAACTTGGGAACGAAACAAGATCTGAAGTTCTTCAATATCGGTACATGCTGCACACAGCAGGAGCGAAAAGCTTTTGTCCTCTTGTTCAAATAGTATTGGGATTTGCTCGCTTGGACATATGATGATCTGAAAACGTATGACACACAAATAATCCAACATGTGATTCCAATCAAAGAAGGGGTCAAGCCATTTCAGTAGAAGCTGAGGAAAGTACATCCATCACTTGAACCCCACATACATAAAGAGTTAACCAAATTGTTCAATGCACAGATCATATACAAAGTTTTTCATTCCACATGGGTTTCCAACCTCGTTCCTGTACGTAAGAAGTCCAGGGAGATCCACTTGTGTGTTTATTTTCGAAACTTGAACCATGCCTCGGACAAAGACAATTACCTCGTGTTGCCCATGGAGCATATTTTACAAACAATATCTGGGGCAGAAATGTTTTCCTTAGTTGACAAATTTTCAAGATATAACCAGGGTCTGGTAGCAGAACCTGATCAACTTAAAAATACCTTCCGTACCAAGTGGGGTACATTTGCATACAAACGAATGCCATTTGGGCTCATGAATGTAGGCACAACCTTTCAGCGTGCCATGGACATTGCCTTCCGTGGACTCATCGGACAGAGCATAGTGGTGTACCTGGATGATGTGACTATCTTTTCAAGAAAACGGTCAAACCACATATGCCATCTGAAGAAAATATTTGAGCGATGCCAGAAATATGGGATTTCCTTGAATCCAAAAAAGAGTGTATTTGCAGTGTCTAAGGGGAACCTCCTTGGGAACATCATTTCCAGAAGCGGGATCAAGGTCGATCTGGACCCAGCCCAGCCCATTACACAGATCCCTCACCCAACCAACAATAAAGCAATGCAATCCTTCATAGGAAAGATAAACTTCCTCCAGAAGTTCATCTCAGATTATGAGTAGATAGTGAAATCAATGCAAGATATGATAAAGAAGGATGCAATCTACAGCTGGGGAAAGAGGGAAAATAATGCATCCGTATTAAGCAAGCTATAGCAGAAGTGCATGGACTTTACAATCCAGATTTCAACAAAGATTTTTTGCTATACACCTTCGCCTCCGATAACTCGCTTGTTGCAGTACTCACTTAGAAGGATGAGCTAAAGGATGAACGTCCCATCTCCTTCATGAGTGCAAGCATGCAGGAACCTGAACTCAACTACCCTACCATTGACAAACAAGGATATGAAGTATACAAGACGGTTAAACAATTCAGACCCTACTTGCTGAAGAACTATTGCATAGTCTATGTGCCTCACCCAACAATCTGCTCACTTCTTGTACAACAAGAGCTGGGTGAATGACGTGCAACTGGATGACAGGTTTGCAAGAGTATGATATTGACATCAACCCAATTCACATCGTCAAGGGTCATGTTCTATGCAGACTCGCAGCTGAAGTAGTCCATGCACAGGAGGAAGAAGAAGAGCTCGGTGGTTGGGAGAAAGAAATCGAAATGTATGATGTAGAGTGAGCACCACCCATTGCTTGAGGAAACTCTTTGTACGAAGATGTGCACCAGTACCTTGAGCATGGCACCATACCTTCCCACTTCTCCATGAGACAAAAGAGGGCACTCCACCTCAAAGCTTTAGCCTATCAGTTGGTGCACGAAGTGCTTTATAGAAAGCCCAGTAACAAAATCTTGCTCAGATGCCTCGAGGCACATGTTTCAGAGAAGGTCTTGCTTGATCTGCATGACGGACCAGCCGAGGGCCACTTCGCGGGAAATAACACTGTGCACAAAATTATGCGAGCTGGTTTCTACTGGCCTACATTGTTCAAGGATGCACACGCTTACTCCCGCAAGTGCCTAGTCTGTCAGTGATGCGCCGACAAAACACATAGGTCAGCAGCCCCACTGCACCCTGTTGGAATGACTGAACCGTTCCAACAATGGGGCCTGGACATCATTGGGGAAATTTTCCCACATTCGTCAAAACAACACCACTACATCTTGATAACTATAGATTACTTCACATGGTGGATAGAAGCAGTTTCACTCAAGCAAGTGAATGACTAGCAAGTCATCAACTTCCTTCAACAAAACATCATCTCACGCTTTGGTGTTCCGGTATCACTTGTCTTTGACAATGCAACTTACTTTTCATCTTTGAAGCTTTATGATTTTGCATTGCAGTATGGTATTGTGTTGAAACACTCTTCTAACTATTAACCACAGGGAAATGGTCTTGCAGAATCCACAAATAAAAACCTTATTTGCATAATCAAGAAGACCATTTACTCTGAGCAGCGTAATTGGCACTCTGCCTTGATGAATCCCTTATGGGCTGACCGTGCAACACCCAAACCCTCTCTGAACACTTCGCCATACTTCCTGGTTTATGGTAAAAAAACCATCCTACCACCAAACATCTACTTGCCTGCGCTCCAATTGTCCCAAGAATCCTAAGGCAAGCCTTGTCTGCTAGTTCAATGTAGGATGGATACACTTCACAAGCTGCAGGAAGAAATGATGAAAGCAAAAGAAAAATTTACACTCCACCAGAATCGTATCAAGAGATGGTTCGACAAGAAGTCTGCAGGGAACACTAACTTCGATGTTTCAGTCCCTTTGGCTTGGTCTATACAATGTATATGAGAAGCTTGGCCCACACATGTACCATCTGCAATCACTTGACGGGAGGAATGACAACCTTCCTATCAATGGCCAAAATCTCAAGCATCAAGCATTATTTTCAGTAGGCCGGGGCCGCGCCCCACGCCATGTACATAGTTTGTTTACTTCTTGTTGTTTTTTACACTTTGCTTACTATTTTTTTTCGCCTTGTTTTGTTTACTTAGTATCATGCTATTTTTGGTTTTGTAAATAAGTGCTTCCCTCTATTGAGTTCTAGCTTTTGAATGAGTATGTGGCTAAGATTTAAAGAGTCTTGTGACACTGCAACACTTGGCTAATCCTGCATCCATCTTCTTTGTGCTTGGTTATAACCTTCGGACGATGAAGTATTGACGGGAAATACGAGCTGTCTGCAAGGGAAGCATGGGTCCAATCAGGAACCTGTGTCCACACTGGGAAGTCCCATGCATGTACGCAACCTTCTGCTCTGTGTGTTCAAGCTCATCCAACTAGTAGAAATGAAGAAGGGGAAATCTAAACAAGAAAACCTATGTTAGAGGTCTTACATGCTTCTCTGAAGAACGACCTCTTCTGCTCTCAATAAGTCGGGATCCCTCTTCCATCCCAAAAAATAAATAAGTGCCTATGCATAGTCCTCTTAAAAAAATACAAGGCGAAAGAAGATAAGGGCTTTCTGCACAGAGAAGTGAAGCATGCGACTCCACCAGGGTACTAACCAGGCTCGCTGGCAGTGGAGCAATGCGTGTGTTCTTGTGTGAATCCACCGAGGTACTGTCCAGGCCTGATGGCAACAGAGAAATACTAGAGATGAAAACTTATACTCTGAAATTTTTTAACTCACAAGCCAAACTACCCTTCCCGATTTTGAAACACTATGATCAAGCTGAAACCTGTTGTTGTGTTTCACTGAGTTGGTGAAAGGTGAACCATGTCTGTCCATGGGGTAAGTGGGGAAGCCGAAGTAACCCGCACAACGACTCAATACTCCCTGAAAGACCAGGGTCTTGTACTGTTAATGGACCAAAACAAAGATGCTAGAATTCAACTAGTGTGTCGCCAAGTGTTGTAGCGGCTACAACACCCTCCAAAATTTTGGCCTATATCCAATTTCAGAGCCTTCCTTGGGTTTTTCCTTGATGTTTGCAAGCACTCGGGCTCATCTCGTGAGCTCGTGTTGAGTCTTTGCACCCTCCTTGCTTGACCGTTCATCGGTCATATTTTAGCATGTTGGCCACACTGTCAGGCTTGCAACCATGTTCAGGCTATGCACAAAGGCTGTCTTCATGTGTACAAATAGTATTCGCTATGTAAGCATCTATCGCACTCACACTCACACTCGAAGTTGTATACAATGTCGCGCAAGTGTCGTCACGGTTGTTCAACGATTTATCTCAAGTGTTGCGCTTATTGCTCTCACTCATCAGTCAGTCACACTGAGTGTATGTTGTCTTAATGGTTCGAGGTGTCTTGTCGTCAAGTCGTGTTGAGTGTGTGTTCACAAGGTCATGCATGTACAAAGTCACTCGTTTACACACTTAGTCATTTTGTTGAAATTCTGTTGACCAGACCAACCCCAACAACTGGACCTCCGTTGAGCTGCACTGCACAGTCTTAGCTCTCAGTGATCATGTATTGCTGCCCAGAATTATGTAGAGCTTGAGGCTGCCTCCTACGAAGTCTGCACTGCGCAATCTTGGTTTTGACCCGACAGACTGTCACCCAGAACAATGCAGAAGTTTCTTTAGCAAGCCATCTCAATCTGCACTGTTCGCAAACAAATCCATCGAGCCTCTAGCTAGTCAACCAGAGAGTTTGACCGGGCAGTGACCCCATGCCTCACTCCAAAAAATTGTGCAGAAGCTTCCAAGCCTACCCGCTTCTGTTGACTGAAGAAATTCCGCAGACATGTCGGACAGACACTCGTTGCCTGTCACTGCACTGTCCTAAAAAATTGCGTAGTTCTGTCATCAAATCACCCTGTTAGCCAACTTATTGCTCCTCCTGAAAACTGCACAGTTTTCATGGGCTGCCTCTCAGCTGCCCAACATCCCGCTCAGCCCAGAAACTGCATAAGGATGTCCTACAGGCCAACCTCCTAGCTCTGTGCAGTTTTGGCTAGTAAGCTCCTGCAGCCCGCTGCCAACCTCCTCAGAGAACCTATGTAGTTTTTTCTTCTAGTGTTCCCTTGTTGCCTGCACTATCTCCCTGGAAAAATTGTGTAGATCTTCCCTCTAGCTGAGCCAGATCCCGCAGACAGTCACTGCTAATCCAGACTGCCCATCTTAGCCTCCTAGTGACCTCTGCGCATTTTTCATTAATAGTTCCCGGAGCTCGCATCCCGGCCTGAAATGTGCTCTGCGCAATTTCAGAGCCTTGTCCCCTCTCTTGGTCGTTAGCACTCTAAAATTTGCCTAGGGTTGTCATGTCGTGTTTAAAGAAATAATAGAGGTAAACACAAACCTACTTTTGAGATTAGGATCTAGCCTTGTTAATACTCAGTGAGGGCTCTCTCTTAACGATTTAACTTTATTGGATTAATTGATTTTAGGCTAGTTATTAAGCTTGGTTGGGTTTTGATTTGATTTGGTGGTGGAATCACTGATTTAGATGGATAGATGAATGTCTCTTTGCCATTGGGCCATGGAGTCCAAATGTCAAGAAAAAAAGACTGAATCAAGGTCTAAAGATAGTGTTTACAGGGAAAGGTAGCCGAGCAAATTCAGATATTTTAGGTTGGATGGTGAAGTGGTTTTTCAATCGGGGTCAAGGAGCAGTTAAGGATTCCTCAAATCGAATAATGAGGGAAATGAAAGAGTTCAATCGAAACTAGGGAGAAATGAAGAATTCCCTACTCTAGATATCAGAAGAAAGCATCAAAATGAATAATTGTTCAAGGCAAAGTGTACTTAAACAAATAACATAGTAAACTTTGAAACGGGAACTGATACTGTTACCCGTTTCGTAGAGATAGCAAAAAAGTGACATGATTTTGAAAAGGAAAAGTGACCTGATTTTGAAAAGGGGTGATGCAGAACACGTTTTTTTTAGAGCATAGTTTTTGGCACTTTAATTTTTTTTATGTACATTACGTTTTAGAATGGTAGTCATTTTCATGCTGATTTAAAAAAGTGAGTATTCTGCATCACACCATTTTTTTAAAAGACCTATTTTTTTACTTTAAATTCTCTAGTGTATGAAATGTAAATAATTATTTTTTAAATTCAATAGTTTTTGAAGTGGTCGTTTTCTTCGTATTTTCTTGTTTTTTATTTTAATTTTAATTTTTTTGTAGTGAGGTTTTTATTGTTTTGCATTTTTAAATTAGAAAGTCGATATTTTGAATTTTAGATAATCTACATATTTATACATCCTTAATTAATTTTTCAATCCACATGAAATAATTGTTTCTAAAAAACAACATTTTTTAACAATGGACATAAAAATAACCATTTTTAACATAAATATA
>APFE031404127.1:22850-37239 GCA_000404065.3 Pinus taeda | reverse complement strand
TTGTATCATTCAACATCTTCTATTTGAAAGGGATGGATTGTTCTGATAGTGAATTTTCGATTTATACACCATCAACATCTTCATCACATAACAACTCTATTCATATTGATGAATATAACGGGAATTCTTCCACTATGAATAGAAAGTCAATTCTTCCACTTAGTCTTGATTTTAAAGACTATGAGAGCAGCAATGATGAAAGAGGGGATGGAGAATTTCAAATAAATAAAGAGTCACAGATTCCACTTAGTCCTAATTCTAAGGACTATGAAAGCAGCGGTGATGAAGAGCATGATGGCGAAGTTCAAAAGAATGGAGTGTCACGATGTCCACTTAGTCCTAATTCTGAGGACTATGAGAGTAGCAGTTTTGAAGAGCATGATGGTGAAGTTCAAAAGAATGGAGTGTCACAGTGTCCACTTGGTCCTAATTCTGAGGACTATGAGAGTAGCAGTTTTGAAGAGCATGATGGAAAATTTCAAAAGAATGGAGTGTCACGGTGTCCACTTAGTCCTAATTCTGAGGACTATGAGAGCAGCATTTTTGAAGAGCATGATGGTGAATTTCAAAAGAATGGAGTGTCACAGTGTCCACTTAGTCCTAATTCTAAGGACTATGAGAGCAACAGTGATGAAGAGCATGATGGCGAATTTCAAAAGAATGGAGCGTCATGGTGTCCACTTAGTCCTGATTCTAAGGACTATGAGAGCAGCAGTGACGAACAACATGCTGATGAATTTCAAAAGTATGGAGTGTCACTATGTCTAGTTAGTCCTAATTCTAAGGACTATGAGAGCAGCAGTGATGAAGAGCGGGATGATGAATTTCAAAAGATTGGAGTGTCACGGTGTCCACTTAGTCCTAATTCTAAGGAATATGAGAGAAACAATTATGAAGGATAGGATGATGCACTTAGTCCTAATTCTAATGAGTATAAAGGTAGCAGTGACAAAGGACAAGATGTAGCATCTTCAATAAGTAAACAGTCACATTTTCGACGTAGTCCTAATTCTATGGACTATGAGAGTAGCACTGGCAATGCACGTGAGGAAGAATATCCATTAAACATCGAGTCAAATTTTCCATTCAGTCCGAATTCTAAGGACTATGATAGTAGCAATGAAAAAGGGGAAGATGAAGAATATCCTCCAAGTCAATATTTGAAAAGCAGAGTTGATCATAATGTGGATAACATTCCTCTTAATGATGATGAAAATCCTTATAAAAATGATGATCCAATGATGGAGATGTTGCCAAGAAATATTGTATCAAGGAGTAGGAGCAGACCTTTTTGTATCAATGCAAGCTATTCTAGTTATACAAGGGGTAGAGCAAAATATCTGATGAGAAGAAGTTCTATCAGCACTCTCATTTCAAGTGAATGTTGCCAAAAAAATTGCTTGAAACATATGGATTTCACATTTGCATTAGAAAGCAGGAAGAGATATTTGTCAATGAATAAAAGCACGCAAAATTCATATTTAGTTGGGTGCATGCAATCTACATTATCAGGTTATGATTATCATATTAGGAATTTATTTATGTGTAGAAAAGCTTTCAAAATGTTTCATTCGATTAGGAATTTTCGTCTCTCGAGAATTCAAGAAAATTTGGAAAAGGATCCCACATTTTATTCAGAAGTACGTCATAAAAGACAGTTTGGGCCATTATCAAATACTGCAATGTCATGGATGAAAAATTTCTTTTCAAAGCATGGAGAGTGTATGCCAAATAGAGAGACAATACATATTCCAGATAATTTTTCAAGACAAGAAATCTACAACTTATAAAAAGAATATGCAAAAGGTGCTGAGGGACATGGCCAGTTTATTACATATCAATATTTTGTGAAGGTATGGAAGAAAGAATTCAACAATGTTCGTGTTCCTAAGAAGACAAGGATGGGGATTTGCAGTACGTGTTCTTCTCTTAAATAAAAAAGGGACAAATGTGAAGGCTTAGAAAAAGGTAAGCATTCGTAACTTTAACTTTTTAAATTGTATAGTCATCAACTATGAAAACATATTTCTTAATGAATTTCTTTTATGTTGTGTAGATTTAATTGTCAAATAACTTCAGGAGCATCACGAACAACAAACAAACAAAAGGAAGAAGTTGTACAAGCATCGAAAGAAGTGTTATGATAATCCGAATAAATATTTGGGTTTGATAATTGATGGTATGGAACAGAAGAAAACACTTTTACCACATTTTGTTCGCACACCCAAACATTTACAAGAGGAAAATTTTATTCAGTTTCACTTGGTCAGTTGTATGGTCTTCAATGGGAAAATATTGCCAAGGGTGTACTTCACAGCTCCAAATATTCATAATGATGCAAATATGACCATAACCATAATTCATGATATGATTTCTCATTGGTCTGGTAATCTTCCTGAAGTTTTGAATCTGCAATTGGACAACACTTGCTGTGAAAACAAAAATCAGGTTGTTTTTGGATATCTAAACATGCTTGTTGAATTGATAATTTTTCAAAAGGTAAAGGTTGGTTTCCTTCTTGTTGGGCACACTTATGACGATATTGATAAGATGTTCAGTCGTTTTTTAGTCACATTGAGGAGGAAGGAAGTTGGGAGCCTGCCATCGCTAATTGAATGTATTAAGAAATCATACATGCCAGAGCCTATTTTTGATGTGTTGGAAGAAACTGTTGACATGCGAAGGTTTATTCTGGGATCATATGGTGAGGGGAAATGCATTGAACAACTTAATGACATTAGCTTCCAACATCAATTTCGTATCAAAAAAATTGATGGGAAAACACTAATATTGGGCAAGAAGTATTCAACTACTACAGAATGGGCACCGTCATTAGGTTTGCAATTTTTGAAGTTCATTCCAGATCATCCAATATTTGCATAAAAAATATTGTTATTACAACCAGTTGGTGAAGTTCAGAATGCACGCAGATAGAATAGAGATATAAATTATTCTGATTGCCTGGAAGAAATTAAAAAATGTATTAGATATACATATGAGTACTTTGACATTGCTAATTCAGTTTGGTGGGAATCATTTTTCAATAATCAAAGTGATATCATTTCAACAACAACAAATGAAGATATAACTTTGAAAAATCCATTTATTTGTCCACAAAATGTGTCGAATGAACATGAGGAAGTAAAATTTTTTGAACAACAACAATCTCAAGGTATTATTAATTCTTCATAGGCAGCGGAAAGAGAGATGTATATTGGTTCCAGAAGATCTCGTGCACAACGTGAAGCCATGGAAGACCTTTATATGGGTTTAATACATGATATTAAGGAGGGTTGCATGATTGTCGTGCTAGCAGATGGAGATCCCAATGGTTATCCATTTTGGGTTGCTAAAGTTATAAATGTATTTACATAAAAAGAGGATGTTACAAGTGTTGAAGTACATTGGTATGCCACAAATACACACCCATTCAATAGTGTGTATAAACCAGAGATGGTAGTTGACAAAAAAAATGATGGAAAAAGAAAAAGAAAGGGTACAAATATAAATCGCCGCCGCACAGACATATTAAAATTGGAGGATGTTGACATACTTGTTTATGACTTCAATTTAACAAAGAGAGGAATTCTTCGGTTCAAGACGATAGAGATTCTGAAAAGGTTGTTACCATAAGGAACAATGTTGACATGGGAGTCTGTTGAAACCAGTCGTAGATCTAGAAGAATTTTGAAACCTGAAATGTTGGGCATGCATGTGGATTCAGATGGGGCACTAGTTGATGAAAGAGAAGAATATGGAACATCTTCGTCAGCATCCAGTCACTCATCTGAAGATGTGAATTCTAATGGTGTGCAAGAAAATATGAGTGATTTTGAATAATTGGTTAAGACAATTTATGTAACTGATGTATGCATCGTATCTTCAAATAAAATTAATGTTTTCCATATGGTATTAAATGAGAAGTTATGAGGCATTTTTATGTCGTTGGATTATATGTTTCAATTATGATAAATTTTATTGTTTAAAATATCTACAATGCAATATTAAATTAGAGATATAATGTATGTTTTATTCAATATATAAATAATGACTTTTGAATTCATTTAGTGATGTAATTTGTTCATAATGTCATGGTTTTTTAATTTTATAGTTGAAAAAAATTCAATTTCTTTTGTATCTAGCATGTTATGGTTGAAAACATGTTAAATTTATACTTAGGGAAGAAAAATGATATTCTACCAAAAATATTAATGTGTTTTTTCCTCATAAACAACTTTGTTTGACACATAAAAATTTGGTTTTACTAGCATTTTTTAAAAATCTTGAAAATTGACCCTAAAAAAAAAAAATCATTGTTCTAGTATCATCACTTTCATTTTGAAGCTATATTTTGCATGAAAATCTCATAGTAAATTTCTTAGTCACTACCATGTTTAAAAAATGTTCAAAATTGACGCCTAAAAAATAAAAACATCGTTCCAGTATACACACTTTTCGTTTTTAGCACTGTTTTTGATGTTTTTTTGGGGTTTTTTGGCCATGCAGGTGCTTTAACTATTTTTGATTGTGCATAGGTGGATTGGCAAAAGGAAATGCTTGCAGGAGGCTGGGAAGGTTAGAAGAGGGCCTAAGGGATTCCTAGCACCCTTCCAGAGAGTTTCACAGTGATCGAATCTCGAGAAACCACTTTCGTGAGCTTCTACAGGAAGTCTGCAGGGGTTCTACAGGATGTACTGTAGCTTCTACAGGATGTTCCGAAAAGAGGATTTTGGAGGGTTGATGGAGGAAAGACAGTGGGAAAGTGGAAATGGAGGTTGGATAAGGATGTTAAGGGGTCTAGGACCTGGTGAAGGAGGCTAAAGAGCAATTGGATGTTTTCGAGGATGGAGGGAGCAATGATGCACAAGAATGTAGAAATTAGGGAAAAGTGGGAAAATGTGGAAAATGAAGGGCAAAATCTGAGTTAGGGGACGAAGCATGTTTCATTGATGGGGTAAGGGTAGGCAAATAGGTATTACAGATGCTCTGCACACTATTTCTCAAGACTGATCGAAGAAAGACTAGAAAAACCACAGATCTAGCTATTTTAACCTACTTTGACCTAGAAACTAGAAACCATGATGGACAGAAGTTTATTGGTAGAAAATCATGTAAAACAACTATGAAAACCAAGAAAGAACAGATATAAGCATGTAATCATTATTGGTATCAACTTTTGCAACTAAGAATCTAACACTAGCAATTGCATGAAGAAGCAAGAACAATGTTTTTGTGGCAGCAAGGACACCTTGGTCTCATCTCATCGTCCCAAGGAGAGAGAGATGAGATCAAGGATTGCTTGATGGCCTTTTTGTAGATCTTTTCCTTTACCAATCTATCAAATCAACCTGAAGCATGAAAAGCTATTTGAATCATCAAAAACAACCTAAGTAACAAAGCAAGGTCTTATTCTAAATAACAGATTTTATTCTAAGAATGCAAAAAAGACACATAAAGGTACACAAAGGAGGTATTGGCACTTGAGTTGGGCCCAACCCCAAGAGCTACAGCCTCCTAAGGAATATCAGAGCTGGTGCAAAGCTGGATTCATCTTTATTGATCAATAAATAATAGTTACATCCCAAAAACTATCTACAAGAAAAAGCTTGAAAATGTGCTGAAATGCAGAGCTAACCTACTGCCTAAAAAATGACTAAAATCTAACTAAAAAATGACTAACTGAAATGAGGCCGTAAGACTTCTTATTTATACTAATTGAGGACCCCAACAGTCCTCCTAAACTTTAGGAACTCAGCTGCCAAAACTTGCAGTTAACATCAACTTTACTAGCCCTTGCTTGGCTGCCCTTGTGATAATCGATGTGGTGGCCCTTGAACTTCAATATGCTGGTGGAGAATTTGAGGTAAGGGCTCATAAATGAAGGGGACACCTACCTACAAATCCTCTCCCTTGTTCTTCCATGAATTTGGTTGCCAAGTGCTCATTAAACCTTTGACTTTGTCTCTAAATTGACCGTAAAAAGCACACATTAGACTTGTTGGCATAATGACTAACCCAATTCATTCTATTAGCATAAATATAATAAAAAACATGCAATAAACTAATGAGAATGGTGGATTAAGTCGAATTAGGAGGTTGAATGAGCCCATATAATTACTCATTTCTGGGGCTCATCACACTTTTCATAATAAAATTATAAATCCCATGTTTGCATTCCTCATCCCCAACATACCAATTCTTACAATGGAATACTTTATCGTTTCTCCCTCGGTGAAATAGAGATACGCTAATGTGGCATGGAGATGATTGGTGTCATAAAATTGTTAGCCTCACTCTCATTTGATGAAAAAAATTATAAGTCTAAAACAATTAAAATAATTAAAATCAAGAAAGTTGGATTTAATCCTACCTTTCTAGAATGAGTTTGTTCCTCATGGTGAGGAGCCAGTTTAGGCTTAGTTGGTTGAGAGATTCTCTTCAACTAGTAAGGTTGCTAGATTAGTGTTTGGTTGAGATATTTTCTCAACCATAGTGTCCAAGATAGACGTACTATCTTGAGACAAAATTCCTCATGTATTTATTTTCACTATTACCATTATTTGCATATTACATTGAGAATGAGAGGAATGCATTAATACTAAGGCCTTTTCCACTATGTCTGGTTTTTTATGTCTCTGCTATTTTTTTGTGTTAATTTTTGTTTAACAACCTTCATGTGGTATTGGAGCCAATGATTTTGATGTAAGAAAGAGTGTAACCGAATCTATTATGGTGAGAAGCGTGCTTGTGATACTGCATAAGTATGGAGACTTGCTGAAGGCGGTGGAATGGGAGGAACTTGGTCCTCTGGGAATCCCAAGTCTCTCAACAACCACATGATAATTTAAATTTTCTCAAGACCTGAGGCATGCCTGGAATCATCTCAGATCATGGAGCATGGAAGTCATAACATGAATCTCCCAACGACATTTTCGAATCAGAAGGAGATGCTCTGGATCTTCCAGAGGAAGCAATCTTGGGATACCTAGTAGAAGTCACGACAGGAGGCTACAGATCTTACTCTACAAGAATTGAGAACACTATAGTTTAAGGCAATTAATTTCCATCCATCTTCGAGCCATTTTCGATTTCCAATGATTCTTCTCAGAAAACTCAGTTCAATACAGGTTTATCTCAGTTGTTCCAAATTTTAATTCAATTTCAAGTCAGTGGCTTTAAAATATGTATAATACATATGGCTTAAATTGTACATTCTGACAAAGAAGTTTGGGCACAAAATGTATGAATAAATATATATTAAATTTCAATGTTTGCTCGTCTTAATTCTTACTCTTAAGGAAGTAGAGGCTTGTCAATTATTCTGGCAAATCGAGAGACAGTAACAACAGTATGCATCCAGATTCAAGTAATGACAATGCTAGACACATTTAACATATAAGGGAGGTAGTAGAGAGCATCCAAAATTGTTTGTACTTTTTAATGGCCTGTAAGACCAAAGGAACAGGCATATTGCCCACAACTTTGAGAAATTGAAGCTGCTTTGTCGCAGTGGCCACCAAATCAACATTGATGACAATTTTCTTGGCATCTTTGATTTCATTTTTTTCAACTTCAAGTGTAGTGGAGTGCAGTGCCAAAAGAGCACCTGCGTGGAATCTGTCATAAGTATTATTTCCTTTTAGATCAACAATGACGAATAGGGCGAATGGTCAACTCAAAAATCACAGTGGCTTTGCTGGAAAGTTTGATAATAAACAAATTTTGAGTGCATAAATGTGAATAGCGATGAGGTTCAAGGTATACAGTGGAAAATTTTTCGTTAAGGCCAAATTCAAGGATTGTTATCTCAAAGGAACCAAATGGTGCGTATACCTTTTAAGTTTAAAAGGAAGCCTTTAATCACTTTTTATAAAGTGACTTCATAAATTTCATTACATTATTTTAATGGAAAGTACATAAAAGCATGATCATAAAGGCTTTTTAAAGAGTGATCATAATTTTTTTTATGGACAGATAAGAGTGGTATGTAATAGTGAGGGCATATTTGTATTTGGAGTGATAAGTGATTTTTTTTTTAGAGAAAGTCATTGTTGTACTCTGATGAGCCTAGGTATTGCAACAATAATGATGCAACTACCAGGGCTACCAACTTTACTTATCAACCTGGGGTTCGTACAAGCAAGGAGGTGACAGTGCTATATGCACAAGTAGAAGTGAAGGTCCCACCTGTTGTCACTATTTATCTGGAAAGAGACCCCACGGGTTCCAAGCCAAACTTTTGTAGGGTCAGAAGAAGCTTAATTATTTGATGGAAGAAGATCACACCTATTCTAAGAGAGAACTACTCTATTGCAGAAATGAAGAAAACAACATGAAATGCTAAATTCACACCATAACCTAACTAACCAATTAAAAAACTATGTTATGCAGAATTGCTAAAACAATCACTAACCTAAGGCTGCTATATAAGTTGCAGAAGTAAAAAGAATTAAACTATACTAAGCTGTAAGCAAAAGAACTTAGGCTAAATTGGTTTTCAAGCGGAAGAGCAATCGGAGGTCAAAATCAATGGAAACCAAACGTAAGGACGCAATAGTGCATAGGGACCATTGGATTGATCAACGAATAGAAGATGGATGGTGGAGATCGTATTGCAAAGAATTAAGTGAATGGATGGATGAATCAAGGTAACAAAGGAGACGAATGGTTGAGATCTAATCGTAGGGATGAAGTCAATAGATGGACGGATGAGGTTAACAAGAGATGAATGGTTGAGATCTTATCGTGCGGGTGAAGTCAAGAGATGGATAGATGAGGCTAATCGGCAAATGGACGATGGAGATTATAGCGGGCAAAAAACATGCAGAAATGGTGGAGCGGGTTTTGAAGACAGTAAGTTGTATTTCGCATGCCCTCAAAACCATAAGCTGTATTTTGAAATTTCACGCGATTAGCCTTACTACACGACATGTAGCACAGGAAAACCATTCATTTCATGAGCTCTCCAGCAGATAACGATCGGTCAGAAATCCATGCAATAGCGTACGATAGCCGTTGGATCAGGTGGGGCTAATCAATGGTGGAGATCAACCAAGCTAGCTAGTGATCGGGTGAAGCGAAAACTGTTAGATCAGGCAAGGTAGATCGACGGTGGGGGTTTAAAGCACATAAAGTGATCGGGTGACGCTATAGCCATCAGATCAAGAGAGAGGTCGATGGTGGAGATTGAAGCTCATAAAGCAAGTGGTAGACTCCATGTGAGGCAGCAGTTGGAGAAAATAGTGAATCAGATGGTGATTGTGAAGGGTTGTTGTGGATCAGACGATGAGGGAATGATGCATGAAGACAATGCTGAAGGCAGTTTTTAAAATGAAATTGACAGAAAAACACAGTGAGGGTGAACGAGTAACTGCATCAAACGACAAACTCCATAGCTCATGCGAGAACCAGAAACCTGTGTTTTTGGGACTGCTGGAGGATCTCTTCCTCAAGTCATGGTCCCAGAGGGAGGAGATGAGGCCAAGACACCTGTGCAAAACCTGATAGTGATATTTTTCCTCTAACTAACTTGTGACTGAAAGAAGGCATAAATGAAATTAAACTGAAGCATAATGCAAATGAATAGAACCAGAAAGCTATTTAAACAAATGAATAAGAAAAACCATGAATCTATTTAAGCAAATGAACAGTGAAAACCATGAAACTACTTAAGAAAATGAACAAAAATCTATGCTAATAGATATGTACAATGAAGAGGAGCTTTCGTTTCTCGGGTTGGGACCTAACCCATGGGCTTCAGCCCTCGAAGTTAACTTAAAGCTAGCTTAAACAGAACTCATTATTATTATAAAATATCATGGTTTACAGAGCAAATTGTCACAAGTCTTTGCAACTCAGAAATAAAAACGAGTTTTACAATAGAAGTATAAATCCTTCCTAACTAAAAAACTCAGGTCCTAAGCCTCTCTACTTATACATCTAAAGTCTCTAACGACTTCCTTCAAATTAGGGTATTTTGACTCCCAACTCAAAATAATTTTTTTACTGTCACTTTCACTAGCTCAGCTTCCTTTTAGTACGAAGTCTTGGCTCCCAACTCAAGATAAACTCGTACTTTCACTTGCTTGGCTACCTTTTAGTACTCATTATTTGGCTTGTTTGCACATTCACTTGCTTGGTTGCCTTCTAGTACTCATGATCTGGCTATTTTCACTTTCACTTGCTTGGCTACCTTCTAGAAGTGGGGGGATGTTTGTACTTTCAGCTGATGGAGGAATATTCGAATGGAGGGGTAGGTAATGAGGAGGATTTACCTCTTGTAATTCCTCTCCCTTGTCCCATTTGAGTTCTTACCGAGGTCTTTACCATAGTTCCTTGATTTTATCTTTTATCCCTTCATTTCCCTTGATTTTATCCTTTATTCCTGCGTTATATGCACATTAGACGACAAAGAAAAATATCCAACTCTAACTCATCTCATAAACAAAATATAATCAAAAGTATGCAATAAGATGTGAGAATAGTTGGTTTGACTAAGCTAGGAGGACAATTAAGGCCAATTAAGGCCCATATAATTACTCAATGATGAGGCTCATCATCACCACCTACTAAAAGTGTTGCTCATCCTCTGAGCAACTTAGTGGCTTTGGTAACCTCTCTGACATCCCATGCTTCTGATGTGGTCTTTTCTTCTTGTTTACAGGAGCCTACTTTCCTTTCTACTTCTTCCCACTGCCTCTTTTCCTCTTTTATTTTCTGATCTTCAAGTTGTCTGGCAATGTGTTCCATCTCCTTTAGCAGGCATGTATATTATCATCTCTTAGCAGCCTAAACATATCCTCAAAATGTGAAATTGCTTGCTCTTGGGAAGCAATATATCTAAGTTCCAGCTGAGGATCATTTGTAATTATATTATGGGTGTTGATTAGGGCCATTGATTTTGATTGTTCAACTCTGATAAAAAAAAGGGTTTGATTTTTCTCCCTGGTCAACATTCTTTTCATCTTTGCAGCCCTTGACTCCTCATGGTCCATCCATGATGCCAAAGCCATTAATTGTAGATCTCCTAGCTTTGCATTAGGATCCCAAATATTCATGTCTGTGAGGACCATGTCATGCAAGTAAAATTTAGCCATTTTTTCCCTATCCCTTAGTGCACTTTGATCACAAAGATCAATAAACTACTTGCAGTCCTAAAATGGAATGTTGCTCCTCTATGCTAGTGTTTTAATTTGAAATTGTAGCCATTGTTCTCTAAGGTAAGGAGGATAGGATTTAGCTATTCTTCCCTTCCGTTTTTCTTATCTTCTTCCTCTTGTTGTTCTTTCTTATCTTCTACCTCTTACAGTTCTTTCTCCTTTGTTTCAATGCCTTCTTCCTCTTCTGTTTTAGCATCATGTTCCTCTGTATTAGTGTCTTCTTCATCCATCTCATCCCCCTCTAGCTTTGTATCTACTTTTTCTTGTTTTGCCTCCTCCTCACTGACAGAAGGACTAACACCATAGATGAAGGTTTTGATGTCATCCTCTGTTGGTAAGCCCCTGAAGACTGACCATGTTATAGGGATCCTGAGGTTTTGGAGGGAATCCTTAATTAGGATCCTAATCAACCCATGACGAACTAACTATTGGGAATTCCCTTCCTTTACTTTGTTGCTAGAGTATATGAGTGATTGCATTAATAAATAGGGTATGTTGTCTTTGGTGATTCTACCCCAAATCTTAATTCTTCAAGCATTCTAAAGTGGTAGCCATAAACAACACTGTATCTACCCTCACATGAGATATACTTGATGAGAATCTTGCTTGTGAGGCTTGAGGAGGAAATGAGCAAATTGTTTTAGAAAACATAGTTTCCTATGTTTGTAATCCACTAGATTTTTTTAGAGGAAATTGGCCACCTTTTTACTTACAAACCATCTACCTCCTAACCTTTACAAATTTTGATCAAATGGTTCATATGAGTGAGTGATTAGGATATTTACCTATGGCCATAATGCCACACTGCAGTTGTCAAAGATCAAAGGTGCTGCATTGTTTATTTGTTGCATGGTCATTCTTATTCCTCTTCTATTGTCTGTTGATGGTGTCTGTGACTGCAGATTTGATGTTGTTGCTGCTGTTGTATGTGACTGAATATCAGGTGTTGCTACTATTGTTGGTTCTATTACTAAAGATTAGATGTTGTTGCTGTTGTTGTGGAGCTCCTGGATTACCATTTGGTAACGTTTAGTGGAGATGCTTTGTTAAGGGATTTGCTCCCCTAGGGATTTTGGGTGGAAACCCTAGTAGACTGAAAGTTGACTAAACAAAGAAACACACATTCACACAACCATTACGCTACTATAAGCAAATTATGTGATGAAGGGACATACCTCAGGTCCTATGTTCGAGAAGTTCCTCAAGGGTCCAAACCCTTCTTCATGTCCCTTTCGTTCCTTTGTCCTACAAAAAGGCCAATTCCGAAGAATACAACAACATATGGACAAAGACTTATACAGAAATCATATTTATGTTATGAAAGAAGGAAGTTAGTTATGAACTTTAAACAACCATTCATATATGAAATTCAAACATGAACAACATAAACATAAAGAAGAAGCATATCGAGAACCAAGACGTGTTTCTTTATTATAGACAAATAGAATGTACAAAAGGAGTAATATCACCTGAGTAACCTTTCGCAGGCTCCAAGAAAAGCTTCCTTCCGGATCCGTCCCGCCTCAAGCCTCTAGCATATCTCCTTCCATGACTCTCTCCATGATGTAATAAGTGGTGGATGGACATCAACACACAAGGAAACAAGAGTTTCCTGTACAAATGGGGGAAGTGCAGAAGGCACAAGGGTATTCAGACCTAGTCAGGGGAAAAATCTCAGTATAATAACTTTGCTCTCTTTCTCTCCTCCCTTAGGCCTTCCCTTTGATGTCTTTTTATACCAATCCCAAAGTATTTTTTTAGTTAGGAATTGGTTGGGAACAGTTGGGCGACGGGCACTAACAGGGGATCAGCAGGTAAAACCCGTGATCTCTGCCTGAAAATAAGGAGTTTTATATTTTTTTAAGTGTTTTAATACATATACGCGGGTTGGGTATATGCATACCCACGTATACACGCGTTTAACTCAGGGCAATGTCGTGTATAAGGGATAAAACACTATTTTTTAAATTTGAGACCAGGTCTGGAAGGAGGGGTTGCCCTAGGCCATGAGTGTAGCATCACAAACCATAAGAGTGAGACTTGGAGCTATAATAGATGCCCCCTAATATATGAGGTCAGAAGGGGAACATGATGGCTGAAATGTATTAAGCAAGTACATGGAAAGGAAATCTGCCAAAAACCGAGGAGGACTTCACCAAAATTCAGCCTGCCAAGCCACAAAAGGAGATCAGAAAGAAACATCGTCTGAGGCGGGCATACCCATGCTCAGAGAAAGCAAATCATGTCCGCATATCAAGTACAAGCAGATCCACTAAGTATACAAGTATACATGACTGGAAAATACATAATGGATCATCTGATCATGATCGAGCAAGTACATGTCTGAAGATCACATATAAAACTGTCAATGATGCTGAGAAATACAACGGATCACTGATATCAAAGACTGATCCCAAAGGTACCAACTGAACATGATGGAAAAGGATGGTACTACACTACAAACTCAGGTGCCAGCATATAAAATGTCGCCATGACTGATTGCAACATATAAGGTGGAGTGGTATCAACCATCAGCAACAGGAGCAACTGTCAAGTGAACCAATGAATGCTGATACAACCTGAGGTCTTCACCGACCGCCGTGGTACATTTCTACACCATGGGAATAAATGATCTGAAGTCAACCATGTGAGAAATCGTTTGATTACCGTTCATTGATGTATACTGTTAACAAACGCGAGACTACTCACCAATAATGATAATGAGCATCAAGGTACCCATTAAAAACCAACAAGTGCGAATAGATGAGCTGGAGTCGAACACCTGTAAGAATCTATCGATCATGAGACAATGATGGTTTCCCACTGTCGATAGCGAAGGATCTACCACTAATGACTGCAAACCCCAAGGTACTGCCAAATGGACTCTAGATCTTTGCCCCAGAGAAATGTATCGGAGTCGATAGGGAAAGATCCACTAGAAGGAAGGCATTAAGGCATCCTTCATCAATCTAGCGCGAGTGTAACCCATAGGCCAATAATGTCGAAGGAATCGGACGAAAGAGATGTAGTAACCCAACCGAAGTACATTTCCGGCATACACAAGATGTGGCTAGCGCACGACAGAAACCCTCTGAACCAACCAATAATGAAAGCCGACACAGAGTCGAGGTATCCACCAATAGGGTCAAATGGAAACCAAGGTACTGCACGAATCCCAATGTGTGATAATGTAAGCTGACGTCGAACACAAGGGAAACCACTCAGTCAAA
>APFE031404127.1:2097-17871 GCA_000404065.3 Pinus taeda | reverse complement strand
AAATGTTATTTAATTGAGACACTATCAATTGAGAATCGAGATAAACTACCAACGAGTCGATCCCATAAGAGATTGCCTCGGATAGTAAATTAATAACGAAAATATACTCAACCATATTATTTGAAGCAGGACCAATGCATACGCCCCTTGATACCATCAATTGACCAGTTGGATAATAAAGTACCCAAGCTGCGGAAGTGAGATTCCGAGTGTGCCAACTAGCACCATCGGCGAACCCAAAATAGACCAAATCATCCATCAACACCTGCAAGAGAAGACCAAAAAGTGTTGATATCACAAAACTCTCGATGATATATGTACAAATATACATAATATACAAAGAAGCTATTGCTTGGCCAAAAATAAGCAAAGTACTTCCTGAGGTAGAGCCCGTTAGGGGGCTCCGCCAACTTGCTCCTAGGGATGTTTATCGGTACTATGATCGAACCAATCAATATACTTCCTTCGGCAAATAACTGTGTTGGAGCCAAAGGGACCGTACAAACATCGCTAGTCGGACTCGAGGACCAAGATCCGACTTCATGCATAGGGGAATAAAAATGATGTAAATCTTCCGAAGGTCGATCTACAGCCGTCATTGCTTTGAATATCACTTCATCCGATGGAAAAACAATATCTGAGCAATCTGATGCATAAGTGGAATCAAGGGTCCGAGAAAGAGCCACATCACCATCTATCTCTTTCCCAAAGGAAGGAGTAGAATGGTTATCTGCAGAGCTATCGATAGATTCACATCTAGGTTCTACTACAGACATAAAAGATTCTATTCCACCTAACTTATCGTCATCTGATGTGGTCACAAATGAAGCTAAGGTTCCAGGATCCGAAGAATAAGTAGTTTGAACAAAATCTCTCCATAAAGGGTCCCTGGAGGATGAAATTGTATCTATTCTACCCATAGGAGGGGGAAGATCAAACGTACCCATTAATGAAGAGTACATCCCGACTCCTAAATTCTTAGTAGGCGGATGGGGGTTACCCACTAAGGGAATAGTAGAGTCTGAAGTTGCTCGAGGATTGACTGGAGAATAGTCCAATTGATCAACCTTAACGATTTTCCCCTCATGAGGAAAGCAAATGACACGAAACAGAGTCGAAACAAAGGCGTCAATTTTGTATACCCAGTTCCTTCTTAAGAGGATATTATAGTTGAGGTTAGCATCTATGACTTCTACTTCAATATTAACAACCTTCCCCCCCAACACATATAGGAAAGGCCAGGATAATCCCATGCGGCTTATGAGAATGACCATCAAACGCTGTCAGGAGGGTGGGTGAAGGAACAACTGACGGTGATCCAATAGCCTTCCAGCATGACATAGACATGACACACATGGAAGCTCCCTCATCTATAACCGTCCGAAAAATATTCGTTTTCTGGTAGGTAGACTTTATCTGATAATCCATGTGATGAGGAAGTCTCTTTTTGACATTATTCATATCAAAAGTGAGAGCTAAGGAATTACTTGGATCCACTGCCCCCATTGCCGATAGCAAGGAACTTCTTTGAGCAGGACACGACTGGAGAACCTCTAAAGTGGACATAGCACATGGAATCTGAGCCAGATCCTCAACAATGGAGTAATTCTGGGCTGCCCTAATATTAGGGTTGATAGTCGTGCGTTTAGCGGAACCTTTCGGTACCCGTGGTATAGTCTCAATAGAAGGTCGCTCAATATGAAGTGGGTTGTTAGTTTCGGGAACTGACTTACCCTTGGAAGTTTCACCTTCACGATAATCACGTGACCATGTGGCCACATTAGCGTGAGAACCCATCATGAAAACATTTGATGACTTGTCGCCTTCCTGGTTGCCCCCTGCGGAGGTTCCAGGGTTTGAACTTGCTCCAGCAAGGAGTTGCTGCCCTTGGGGAAAAGGGTTAGTTAACACAACTTGGGAACTAGAAGTCCCTTGGTGCCCTAACAAGCACTGAGCATCTTCAATCTTGGGGCAAAGATGAGTTAAATGGTCTCCTTTGCACAACTTGCACGGAAACTTGACTTTCTTTTTCGACTCATTTTTACCACCACCAGCATTGTTGCCGGATTTATTTGCATCAGGCTTCCCATCCTAGTTCTTTTTCTTACCTCGTCCTTTCTTTTTCCCATTGGAATTTTGATTTCCTTTGGGATTCTCAGATTGGACAACATTAATCGAAGAAGTTTGGGAAGCCGAAGGGTTAGACGATGTGACTTGGTTGTTAGAGGCAGTTTGTAAAGACAACTACTGCAATTGATTCAACAAGTTCACCGTATTCGTGTTTATTGACCCAACAATACCATCCGCGTGGGGACCTGGCTTCGGCTTAGCTACGTCAACCTTAGACTCGGGAGCATCTGGCAAGTATTTTTGTAGGATCCCAGATTGAGAGTAGATCAATTCTAATTGCTGGGCCCTAAAAATGGCTTGCTCCTCCGAATAGACCCCAGACATGGAGACATCCTTGGAGATCTCAGGTATCAAAGACTTCAAAAACCACTCGAGACAGTACTCCGAAGGGATTTCAGCTTTAATGAGCCTCTTTCTCCGTCTCCATTCCTAAATATGATCAGAAATGTGAGTTGCCCTATCCTGACGAAAATTAGCCAGTAGTTCAATTCCGGCATCATACCGGACAGGCAACTAAAAATGGTTTAAGAAAATATTGGCTAAGTCGGCGAATGATGTAAAGCTGCCCCCAAGCAACTCTATATACCATTTGGCCGCATTACCAGTCAAAGTGCGTTGAAATAGTCTCAACCTAACCGAGTCGTCGACCAGGGAGTTCGATGAGCACCATAAGTGGAACATGGTTACATGGTCGCCCGAGTCCTCACCAATCTTCCCTTTGAATTTCGGAATGTCCGAAGGGAGTTTGGTTGGGACCGGAGGCCAGGTCGGATTGTACTTGATTGGGTCGTTAGTTAACTTAGTGAGATATGGCAAGTTTAACATTTCCTGAAATGGAAGTCTAGGAGGGGCTTGGGGATTCCACCCTGACTGAGCAGAACTCCCAAAGCTATGAAAAGATTGTCTTGGATTTTGGAAGGCACCAGGCTGCCCGAAGTAACCAGTAGAACCCGCTAAACCAAAAGGCAAGCCTTGTGACCCAACAAAACTCGGATTTTGACTAACTCCGGCCGTATATCCACCATACCCAGCAAAGTTTCCTCCTAAAGGACTGTAAGGAGTTGATAACCCCTGATATGGATTCCAAGCCGAAGCTAGGGGAGGAATAATTTGGAATGAACTAACCGTGGTATATGGCCTATTCCCATATTGGCCGAAAAATGGATTCCCAGTTCCGGCACTACTAAGCCCAAGGTTATTCCAACCTTGGAAAGGATTGTTGCTTTGTCCTATAGAAGAAAAAGGCATGGATCCTATCGTGGGGTTGGAATGTGGTATATGACCACTTCCGAATGGAAAACCTTGGAACGAAGCCGACCCACTCATTATGGAAGTGGCGGCCCCGAACGGAGCTGAAGGAATGCCCTGTGACTGGGCGCCAAATGGGAAAAATCCAGAACCAAAAGCATTGGTTTGGGATTTTCCACTCGTGGATGCAATGGAGGTAGGCCCAACAAAAGACGTGCTAGCAAAAGATCCGAATAAAGAGACGGAGGGGATGGAAATAGTTCCTCCCCCTTGTACAGAGATGGGAGTCTGTACAGTCGTAGCACTTGTAGAAGCCATGCTTCCAGTAGTGGTCATCGAAGGTAAGCGCGTAGCGTAACCTGGACTTGACGGTCTATGCGTTGGAGTCCCAACGTTTGCAATACGTCTGGATGACTGGATGGTAGGGGAGAATTCGGAGCCGCTAATGACTCTAAGAGTTCTTCTACCTCTATATTATTCTCCGCTTGTAAGAGAACTCGAGAAAGAACTGGAGTGTTCCTCTCTTGTTCCACGGAAGTACCAGGCCTTGCTTGAGTACTAATGCCCCCAAGAGGAGGATCAATCCCTGATGCGTCAATTGCCATGGGATGAAACCCACCGGTATTATTACCTCTGTGCCTTCTCGGAGAAGGCTCTAAAATCGGTGGTGAAAGACCCCGAAGTCTTCGAGACCGTCTAGGAGACCGGTCAGCCACTTTGAATTTCTTGTTTAAGATCTAACTAAAGACTCAAAAAATTGAAAGCTAGGCACTCTAGGAGCACAGAGCACACACTATAAAGTCCCTAAAGATACAGCCAGTCAAACAACTTCCAAGTATTTCCGCTCCAGGTGATTAGGACCGGACACCAAAATACGAGAAAGTGAAAAATAAGGGCCTTCCGAAGATAGTCTGGGATGATGAGGGCCCAGGCCTATCAGCGAAGGTAACAGAGGAAGTTACGCTGACCTCCTAACCACATCCTACACCGGTGCAAGCCCCCAAGCTTCGGAAGGGTGCCCTCCAGTAGTACTGTCGACAGTGATACAACGTCAACCTCAGGTGCCATGGGATTCCCCTCCGCAGCCACCTATGTAGTTCCCTAGGAGTAGCAACTATGGATACCAACTCGTCGCAGAAGCCAGTCGGAACAGTCATGAGGTAAGTTCGGACAAGTAGGAGAGGGGGTATCTCTCTTCCCTGTCTTCACAGACCCTCGTGCTTAACTCCCAGATTTGGAGCTTTCCTGGTCTTCCTAACGCTATTGGATTTTCTCTCATTAATAAGACTCCTATGTTTGACATTTAAATGGCCTTGGAGAGTTAACTCTCCACTCGCCTAATCCAAGGCCCTAAAATCCTAAAAATTGTTGGTGTATTTAACTTAAAATAAAAAGTTCTAGTGAATTTTAGTTAGCGCTTGATTTTAAGGGCTGTTTTTTAAGTCAAGGGATGATGGAAGTGAAACTAGTGGTGTTTTTTCTACGCAAAATAAATTAATAAAACCTAACTATATGCATGTGCACTTGTCATTGTTTTTCGATGAAGTGTAATTTCCACAAGGTTCGAAAGGAAACTTCTAATGAAACAAACTTTTCTTTTCTTTTTCTTTGATTCACACTTCACACTCAAAAGCTAACAAAACTATTTATGCCTAAAGAGATGCAAATCTATCATAATGCAAAAACTATATGCTTGATGTAAGATTGAAAACAACTCTAAAAACAAGAAATGAAAGTTGCTTTGCTTATAAAATTTTATTTTTCCACTTAGAATGTCTAGATGGAATATGAGATGCTACCATTCATTTCATCTAAACATTAAAAACAAAACTCAAGATAAACATAAAGCACTTTCACTCACCAAAAGGAAACCAAATGAAAAGCAAGTTCAAGAAAGCAAAACAACACTTTTCACAAAGTTCTCTTCAAAGTAGCAACAAATAAGTCTTTTCAAAAAACGCTCTCAAAAAAACTGAAACTTTGCGATTGAAACAATAAGCAAGAAACACTTTTGCAAGTACACACCATACAATGAATGAAAACTCAACAAAAACAAATGTGTTTAAAGATGCTTTTTGACAATCGAAAGCAGCAATGAAAGGTTTGGTAACAAAGACCAAAAAAGATCAAAAAGACAATTTCAAGAAAGTATCAATTGACAACTTTCAAGAAACAAAGAAGTCAATGGTCACAAAAAAGCGGTTTTGCTAAGCAAACAAAAAGTCACCAAAAACCAAATTCAACACAAAGATTGATAACAATCTTTCTGTTCTAATAAATTAGAGCAGCCAAGATTTCAACAAGAAATCTTGCGTGCTTTTAGCAAAAAGAATGATGACACTTGCAAACACAAACCAAGACCAATACTTCTTATAATAAGAGAGAAATTGGAGTAAGAGCCTTGCTATAAACAAACAACTGATACTGACAAAATGACTGTTTCAAACTGAATAAAACCACCAGACAAACCTTTAGAGACACAAAAATTTATAAATCTTGAAAATTGTTATATATACGTGACTGTACTTATGTGCAAATTGCATGTATACGCTACTGTGCCTGAGGAAACCTGCGTATACGTAGGTTTTCTTCAGGAAAAAAGCATGCGTACACTTCTGTAACTAAGTAAAACAGCGTATCTGAAAGATTTCGAAAAAAAAAAAAAATTTGAAGAAACTAGCAAAAACTTGTAATTCAAGAACAGACCAGACAATAACAGCAGACCAACAAGCAATTGAGCCCTGATTGGCTTGAAAAACACCCAAACTAGGATCAACAAGAGTGTTGTCCCTAGCGGAGTCACCAATTATGTTGAGGGATTTGCTCCCCTAGGGCTTTTGGGTGAAAACCCTAGCAAACTGAAAGTTGACTAAACAAAGAAACACACATTCACACAGCCATTACGCTACTATAAGAAAATTATCTGATGAAGGGACGTACCTCAGGTCCTACGTTCGAGAAGTTCCTCAAGGGTCCAAACCCTTCTTCAAGTTCCTTTCGCTCCTTTGTCCTGCAAAAAGGCCAATTCCAAAGAATACAACAGCATATGGACAAAGACTTATACATAAATCATCTTTATGTTATGAAAGAAGGAAGTTAGCTATGAACTTTAAACGACCATTCATATATGAAATTCAAACATGAACAACATAAACATAAAGAAGAATCATATCGGGAACCAAGACGTGTTTCTTTATTATAGACAAATAGAATGTACAAAAAGGAGTAATATCACCTAAGTAACCTTTCGTAGGCTCCAAGCAAAGCTTCCTTCCGGATCCGTCCCGCCTCAAGCCTCTAGCATATCTCCTTCCATGACTCTCTCCATGATGTAATAAGTGGTGGATGAACATCAACACACAAGGAAACAAGAGTTTCCTGTACAAATGGGGGAAGTGCAGAAGGCACAAGGGTCTTCAGACCTGGTCAGGGGAAAAATCTCAGTATAATAACCTTGCTCTCTTTCTCTCCTCCCTTAGGCCTTCCCTTTGATGTCTTTTTATACCAATCCCAAAGTAGTTTTTTAGTTAGGAATTGGTTGGGAACAGTTGGGCCATGGGCACTAACAGGTGATCAGCAGGTAAAACCCGCGATCTCCGCCCGAAAATAAGGAGTTTTATATTTTTTTAAGTGTTTTAATACATATACGCGAGTTGGGTATATGCAAACCCATGTATACACGTGTTTAACTCAGGGAAATGTCGCGTATAAGGGATAAAACACTGTTTTTTAAATTTGAGACCAGGTCTGGAAGGAGGGGTTGCCCTAGGCCATGAGTGTAACATCACAAACCATAAGAGTGAGACTTGGAGCTATAACATGCTTGAGAATTTCTTGATCATGTTGCTGGCTAGTGCTGTGAGGATGTTGCAATGAATGGATAGAGGGACTGGGAGTGTGTGTGGATGCAGGGATGATGGTAATGGATGAGGTGATTAGTTAGATCACGTCTAGTATGAATTTTGGTGTTCTAACCAATATACCATTCAAGGGATCTCGTAGAAAACACAATTTTCACATGAATTGAAGTAATGAAGTGAAAAACAATGAAATTGATGGAGGGATGCATTGTAAGGAGTGGAGTAGATGAATATATGTGAGGCAGGGTTCACTTTGGATCTTCTCTTTGCTTCTTGATTATCCTTCTCACCAACATGCAAATAAAAATTATGTCTTTTTTTTTTTTTTTGAAAAACAGTTAGGCTGCCTCAAAGACATTTTCACCCTAGATATTTGCCCTAGGCACCTCAAGGAAGGTTTTCACCCAGGGATCTTCTTATTCTTTTTTCTACCCTACCCTACTTGAATAACAAAATCACTTTCAAGTTTAAGAATACTTCCAATGGAGCCAAGTGCACATCAAGATGACAGACAAGATGATGTGGAGGCTTGAAATGTATGCTTTGACATTTACCTGGATTTCAAAGACCAAATGATTTGACTTTGAAAGGATCAAGAATATTTGAGGAAGAGAGTGATGCTGCAACTTAGTGACTGTCTGGAAAAATATTTCAATGTAGTTGTGATATCCCTGGTCCGCTTGCTGATTTGTATAATCTTGGATGTCTTATTCTTTCATGACGTTCAAATCTTCCTCTTTTTGCTGATTGTTCTCTTCAACATATAGAGGATTTGATGTTAACCATGAGGGAGCTTTCTTAATCTCTGATTTTGTTATCTGCTCTTCATCAAATGCAGTGCATGGTTCTTTGATCTTCTCTTTTGAGTCTTCTTCTTCTGTATGTTGTCCTTCAATGATATTAGGATAATCTAATTTTTGCAATACTCTTCCTATGCTATGGTGAATACCATTGATCTCAAGAGGAGATGTTTGGAAGTGTTGTATCTCAGCATTGTAAGTGGGCTGAGCTACTTCAATGTGTGGGTTTGGAAATGGTGGTACAGGTAGTTAAGTGAGAGTGTATAGTTGAGATGGATGTGGATGGGGTTGTGGTTGTGATGGAGGTGAATGGTAAGGATAACATGGAGTTTGGTATGGAGGATATTGAGGAAATACTGAGGATATTGAGCATATTGTGGATGGCTCCCATAAGTTCCTTACCAACCTTGTTGCCAAGATTGGTTTTGGGGTTGTGATGGCCAATGTTGCCAATGAAAAGGTGTGTTCCAACTACTTGGAGGTGGATGTGCATGAGTTTGAAATTCGGAATTAGGCTCTTGAATCATATCAAGCTGAACAAGATGCTATGGTCCTCTTAGAGCTACATAACATTGCTATATTTGCAATGGACTTGGTCCATTGTCCTCCTGGTCATCTTTCTTCAACCTTGGTAATGATGGACAATGTCTAACATCCTGTGATTCTGCAACACAAATATTAGCGTTTTATTTTCCTTCATCTTGCATTCTTAACATCTCTACTTGTTTTGTTAGATTGCTAATAATTTCTTCTTTAAAATCATCAAACAAATTTACAATTTAGCTTGACTTACTGATCTTGATGTTGATTTACCTACTCTTGCTTTTCCTCTTGATATGTGTTTGCATGTTTCACAAATTTCCTCAAATGATAATTGGTATACATCACCTTTACTCATGATATTAAGGAGATCAATCCATTCATCCCTAATTGTTCTAAGTAAGGGTTTTTAGTGTATTAGATCCTAAATGATGTAGTTTTTCCCTCTTAACAATGTACATGAACCTCTCTATTAGATCCTCTAGACTCTCATCTTCTCTTTGATTCATTCTAAGGATTTCTTCTTTAAGACCATGATCTTTATAGTTGTCTAGAAATATCTGTTGCATCTCATTCCATGATCTTATTGAATTAGTCCATAAACTCATGAACCATATAAGAGCTCTATCCTTTAGGGTTGCTGGAAAAAATCTCTGTTTTTGAGTTTTTGATAAGTAACCATAAGATCTACAAACAATCTGAAATTCAAAGAGAAAGGTTTCTCGATCCTCTGACCTTAGACCATGAAATTTTGGAAGAAAAGATGGAGGGATGTTGTTCATGTGCACACTACCATTAGTATCTTGAATGGGAAATCCAAGAGGATCTTCCTTATTGTCATCATTTCGATCCATTTCTTCTTCATTCTTTTTCATCTTCTTCTTCTACCTGCAATAGTGAATGGTGATGTGGCTCTTAATGCACCACATGATCAAATGGGGGGGGGGGGGCGTGGGGTTAGGTTGGTGTTTGAGAATTTTTTTTTTTTTTGTTTTTATGATTGAATGGAAAACTATAATGCAATGCAATTTTATACTTTTGAAATTAAATATGCCTAATGCAAATAATTTTGTTTTGTTTTGTTTTGCAGAAATGAAATTGCTGATTGAATGAAAACTATTGACAGAAAGAAAAGCTACTTGCTGAATTGAAAATCAGAATGGAAAGGAAAGCAGATAAAGAAAACTAACAAAAGGGAAGAAACTAGATTACTTTTGTAGAAATAAACTAATGGAAGAAAATTGAGGATAATAAGTAAAAGAAAAGAAAGTTGGAGACTAGAAAATAGAAGAAAAGAGAAGTAATGACTTCTACTTTGAGACCTCCCCAGCAATGGCACCAAAAAGTGATGAGCCTAGGTATTGCAACAATAATATTGCAACTCCTAGGGCTACCAACTTTACTTATCAACACGGCGTGCGTACAAACATGGAGGTGACAGTGTTATATGAACAAGTAGAAGTGGAGGTCCTGCCTATTGTCACTACTTCTCTGGCAAGAGACCCCATGGGTTCCAAGCCAAACTTCTATAGGGTTAGAAGAAGCTTAATTCTTTGATGGAAGAAGAGCACACCTATTCTAAGAGAGAACTACTCTACTATAGAAATGAAGAAAACAACATCAAATGCTAAACTCACATCATAACCTAACTAACCAATTAAACAACTATGCTAAGCAGAATTGCTAAAATAGTCACTAACCTAAGGCTGCTACCTATGTTGCAGAAGTAAAAAGAATTAAACTATACTAAGGTGTAAGAAAAGTAACATAGGCTACATTGGTTTTCAAGCGGAAGAGCAATTAGAGGTCGAAATCAATGGAAAGCAGACGTAAGGATGCAGTAGCGCATAGGGACCGTTGGATTGTTTAATGAACAAAAGATGGACAGTGGAGATCGTATCGCGAAGAATTAAGTGAATGGATGTACAAATCAAGGAAACAAAGGAGATGAATGGACGAGATCTAATCGTGGGGATGAAGTCAAGAGATGGACAGGCAAGGTTAACAAGAGATGAATGGCTTAGATCTTATCGCGCGAGTTAAGTCAAGATATGGATGGACGAGGCTAATCGACAGATGGATGATAGAGATTATATCAGGCAAAAAACATGTGGAAATTGTGGAGCGAGTTTCGAAAGCGATAAGTTGTATTTCGTGTGCCCTCAAAACCATAAGCTGTATTTTGAAATTTCACGCGATTAGCCTTACTGCATGACATGTAGCACAGGAAAACCACTCATTTCACATGCTCTCAAGTGGATAATGATAAGACAGAAATCCATGCGATATCATGCGATAGCCGTTGGATCAAGCGGGGCTAATCAACGGTGGATATCGAACAAGATAGTTGGCGATTAGGTGAAGAAACAGTCATTGGATCAGGCAAGGTAGATCGACGGTGGGCTTTTAAAGTGCATAAAGTGATTGGGTGATGTGATAGTTGTTGGATCAAGAGAGAGATCGACAGTGGATATTAAAGCTCATAAAGCAAGTAGTAGTTCCACGCGAGGCAGCAGTTGGAGAAAATAGTGAATCAGAGGGTGATTGTGAAGGGTTGATGTGGATCGGACGACGAGGGAGCGATGCATGAAGACCGTGCTGAAGGCAATTTTTAAATTAAAATGACAAAAAAACATAGTGAGGGTGAACGAGTAACTGCATCAAACAAAAAACTCCATAGCTCATGCGAGAACTAGAAACCTATGTTTTTGGGGTTGCTGAAGGATCTCTTCCTCAAGTCATGGTCCTAGAGGGAAGAGATGAGGCCAAGACACCTACACATAACTCGATAGTGATATTTTTCCTCTAACTAACATGTGAACTGAAAGAATGCATAAATGAAAGTAAAATGAAGCACAATGCAAATGAACAGAACTAGAAAGCTATTTAAACAAATGAACAGAACCAAAAAGCTATTTAAACAAATGAATTAAAAAAAATATGAATTTATTTAAGCAAATGAACAGTGAAAACCATGAAACTACTTAAGAAAATGAACATAAATATATGCTAAGAAATATGTACAATGAAGAGGAGCTTTGGCTGCTTAGGTTGGGCTCTAACCCAAGAGCTTCAACCCTCGAAGTTAACTCAGAGCTAGCTTAAACATAATTCATTCTTATTATAAAAACCCATGGTTTACAGAGCAAATTGTCACAAGTCTTTGCAGCTTAGAAATAAAATAGAGTTTTACAATAGAAGTCTGAATCCTTCCTAACTAAGAAACTGAGGTCCTAAGCCTCTCTACTCATACATCTAAAGTCTCTAACGACTTCCTTCAAGTTAGGGTATTTTGGCTCCCAACTCAAAATAAATTGTTTACTGTCACTTTCACTAGCTCAATATCCTTCTAGTAGGGAGGCTTGGCTCCCAACTCGAGATAAACTTGTATTTTCACTTGCTTGGCTACCTTCTAGTACTCATGATTTGGCTTGTTTGCACTTTCACTTGCTTGGTTGCCTTCTAGTACTCATGATTTGGTTGTTTGCACTTTCACTTGATTGGTTGCCTTCTAGAAGGGGGAGGTTGTTTGTACTTTCAGTTGATGGAGGAATATTTGAATGGAGGGGCAGTAAATGAGGATGATTTACCTCCTAGAACTCCTCTACCTTGTCCCATTCAAGTTTTTACCAAGGTCTTTACAATAGTTCCTTGCTTTTATCTTTTATCCCTACATTTCCCTTGCTTTTATCCTTTATTCCTGCATTATATGCACATTAGACCACAAAGAAAAATATCCAACTCTAACTCATCTCATAAACAAAATATAATCAAAAGTATGCAATAAGTTGTGAGAATAGTTGGTTTGACTGATCTAGGAGGTGAATTAAGGCCCATATAATTACTCAATGATGAGGTTCATAATACTCCAAAGAAATATTTTACTTTGAGAGAGATTAAGTGAACATCCAATTTTTTAAGACAGCTTGCCTCAAAGATGAAAGGTTGATGTACTCAAATACTTAATAAAGACATTTTTGTGGTGTTGAAGTGTTCTGGATCCGCTTGATATTGAATAAGGGGATCTTAGGTACACCTTGTGTAGTGATTGATTGTGCATGTTTTGTGTCTAGTTTTGACACTACCATTATCTTATCTAACACACACAAGGATTATAAAGCAAGTGAATGAAACAAACACACTAATCAAAGCACCTGAAGTTAAGAAGTTGCAATGAGCATTCAATCAAGCAAAAACAATCACAAGCATCTGTGCAACTACAACACATAATCAAATTTGGCAACATCAGCATTCTACATCAACAAGCAAATTCACTCAAGGAAAATCAAGTTAATAAAGCTGAAAAGTCAAGCATTCCAAGGTAAATTCTACATCAACATTCAACGACACTTAGTCATTGTATAACTTGCAAATAAATCTTTTTTTGTAAGTTAACTTGTAAACAAATTCAAATAAAATTGAGTTGAATTGTAAAGGTGTATTCTCGGTCGAAATTGACACTGTTAGGTCCCTGTAATACTAGTGATTCCTCCATTACTATTGTCATTGTATCTCTTATTGTAGTTGTTGTGCCCCTATTTTCCCCATATTATTATTATTTTGCCCCATAGAATCCCTCTATTGTTCTTTTTGTGCCTTTATATTATTATTGTTATGTCGGCTTTGTTATATTGTGACCCGTTAGACTCCTATATATAGAAAGGATGTTTTGTCATTTGAATCATCCAAGAATTGTTCAATTGTGTAATGTAAAGGAGGTTACCCCCTCAAAGAGTCTTATTTTTAGGGCTTTGATCTATCTTTTCTATATTTTTGTGAGCTGGTTTCATAACATTTGGTATCGGAGCTTTGGATTCTAGGGTTTCGCTACTCCAAACAGGTCATCATGGAATTTTCGCTATAAATTTCTTTCTGCGACGTTTCAGACGCTAAAAAAAGAACCCATTTGAGATGAAATCTTGCTAAACCTTGGGTCCAAATTTCGTATCTTGTATCACTATATTTGCAGAGATATAATCTGAGGAAGTTAGGGATTTTGCAATCTTCATAATTTCATCTAAAATAGGTCATCATGGAATTTGTGCTATAACTCTTTCGCTATGAAGTTTCAAAAGCTAAAAAAAAAAAACCATTTGAGAAGAAATCAGTCTGAACCACGGCTCCAAATTTTAGATCATGTCTCACTATATTGTCAAAGATATAATCTGAGGAAGTTAGGATTTTTGGAGACCCCTGAATTACATTCCAAACAGGTCACCTTGGGAAAATCATCATAAATTTCACTCTGAGAATCAGATTGAATTTTCGTAAGAAGTTACATAAAGAGGACAGAATGTAGTTTTTTGGGTACCATTTTCAAATCCTAAGGTTGAAACAGTGACCAACAGCATGTCGTACAAGTTCACTCTACTGAACTAGTCTATACATAGGTCAGCGTGGGAGATTTGGCATAACTCTTCGTTGGAGAATCCAATATTGATCAGACTTGCGGAGTTAGAAATATTACTCATAGGGTTACTGCAGGAATAAATTTTAAACCTTGAAGATCTAAAATTACAGAAATAAATTAGATTCAATATCAAGCTCCTACAAAGTGAAAAAAAAGGTGTGTAGTTTTTTTTTAATTTTTTTTTGCATAAGCTTGGTTTGAAAAATTAGTTTGAAGGAATTAAAAGGGCATAGTGAAGAATTATTATAGATAATTGATGCCCCGAAGAAAGAAAGTGGAAACACATAGTAAGCAACCTGAAAGCTCTAGCATGACTCATGAAGAAGAGGAATAAATGCAACATGATATATCAAAATTACAAGACCAAGTGCAACAAATGTCACTCACACAAAAAGTAACAGAATCTGAGATGGATGGCTTAAAGAAAGACATAGAAGCTAAGATGGATGGTTTAAAGAAAGGCATGGAAGCTAAGATGGATGGTTTAAAGAAAGGTGTAGAAGCTAAGATGAATGACGTGGAAGCTAAGATGGATGGCGTAGAAGCTAAGATGGAAGATGTGGAAGCTAAGATGGACAATTTGAAGACAAATTTAAATATAGATTTGAAGACATGCATGGAAGATTAGAAGACATATTTGACAATTTTTCTACAATAAATGCTTACTAATGGCGAAAGGGTAGTAAAGGAAACTCATGATGAGAAAAAAATAAATGTTAATCATGATTTCATAGACTCTAACGTTGGATCGAAGAACCACCATGTTCCAAAGATCGATATGAGGAAGCTTGATGGCAAGGATCCCGAAACATGGATACTACAGATGGAGCAATTTTTCGATCTCCATAATGTGCAAAACACACAAAAGGTACACATTGCAACTTTATATTTGAAACCAAATCAGCTTGTAATGTATCAATCACTTTGCTCTCATAAACAAATTTTCACTTGGGCTATTTTTACGGATGAAATGATTGCACATTATGAGGATACACAAAGCAACACTTTTTTAGCCAATTGATAAATCTCAAACAAAAGGGTTCAATGATGTAGTGCATTGAGGACTTCCAAAAATTGAATATAAGGGTAAAAGATATTCTAAAGGAAAATAGGATTGATGTGTTCATAGGGACTTTAAAATATAACATCCAACATGAGGTTTGCCTTTGGGAACCAGATTCATTGGAGAAGGTATTCAGGTTGGCAAGAAAAATGGAAAGAAAAGTTATGGCAATAAGGAAGCCTACCACTCACAATCATAAAGATGGAAGTGTTACTACCCCTAGCCATCCACAACAAGGTTGACACCACAACAATTGGAATAAAAAAGATCAAAAGGGCTTTGTTACAATTGTGATAGCAAATACAGAAAAGGTCATAAGTGTGTCAAGAAGAAATTATTTTACATAGATTGTGAAGAGGAGGAAGAAAAGAAACAAGAAACGTTAAAAGAAGAGGATACACACCAAGAACAAACATTTGAAAAAGAAGAAATGAATCTTACCATATCTTGTAATGCATTGGCTGGAATTACCACTCCTCAAACTATCAAGATAGAAGGGCATATCAAGAAGAAAATGGTAATAGTGTTGATTGATTTGGGAAGTACCCATAATTTTATTCATTGTAAGATAGCCAAGGAATTGAATTTCTTCCTATATCTAGCACCAGAGTGTGAAGTGATGGTTGCAAGTGGAGAAACCATAAATTGCTCAGGAAAGTGCAGTAATATCAAGCTATCCATGGGAGAATATGTATTGAATATCCCAATTCTTTCCATTCCAAT
>APFE031404123.1:0-11989 GCA_000404065.3 Pinus taeda | reverse complement strand
GGCCAATAATATCCAACATGTATTATCTTGTGAGCTGTAGTATCACCTCCAAAATGTCCACCTACTGGACCATCATGTAATTCCTGCAAAACCTTTTGTGCTTCAAATTTTTGAAGACATCTTTATAAAATTAAATCATAATTTCTTCTAAATAACACATCATCAATGATTTCGAAGTGTTTTGATTTTAATCTTAAGGAACGTTTGCTTTTGTAACTGAAATCAGGAGGAGCATATCCATTTTTCAAATAAAACATCAGATCGGCATACTAGATTCAGAATTCATGATGCTTATCTTTTTCACTTGAAGAGTATTATCTAAAACTTCATGTTCTAGAATATTAGAAGCTCCTGCTAATAACCTGCAAAAACCTTGTCCTCTCACAATTTTCGCCGGTTTAATATCAATATCATACTCTTGTAAAGATGTTACCTAGTTAACTCTCTTCTCTCCTACTTCTCTTTGAACTAGCAATTACCTCACTGCAAAGAATGGGACAATTACTTTCATGTGTGTTTTTAGGAGGAATGGCCTAAAGTGTTTGATAGATCTAAACACAGTGAAAACTTGTTTTTCTACTTCAAAATAGTTAAGTTCAGTACCTTGTAAATTAGAAATGAAGAAGGATATGGGTGCTTCAACTTGTTGATCATTGATTTGTGTTAAAACAACAACATAAGATGTTTCATTGGCTAAAGTATACAAAATAAAATAACTAGAAAAAATCGTGGTGTTCAATGCAGGAGCATTACTGATTGCTTGTTTGATCATTTCAAAAGCTTCTTTTTCATTATGTCCCCATTTGAAAACTGAATTTTTGTTAATCATATTTTATAAAGGCAAGACTATATGAGAAAAATTAGGAACAAATATTTTTACAAAATTTATCTGTCCCAAAAATGATTGCATTGACTTCTTGTTATGCGGCAAAGGAATGTCAGAAATCTCTTTAATCCTGTTAGGATCAATATATATGTCATCTTTGGATACAATAAATCCTAAGAGTTTCCCTTCATTTAGAGCAAAGAATGATTTCTTGGGATTTAGAGAAATCCCATATCTTTTACATCGCTCAAAGATCTGTTTTAAATCATGGAGATGATTGGTCCTTTTCCTGGAAAAACAGTTATGTCCTCTAAGTAGACACCAACTAACCTATTGATCAAACCTTTGAAGGCTATATCCATGGCTCGTTAGAAAGTAGCTCCAGCATTTATCAGACCAAAAGGCATTTTTTGATAAACATATGTTCCCCATTTAGTTCTGAATGTAGTTTTTAGTCTGTCATCTGGGTGTACCATTATTTGATTGTATCCTGAAAAACCATCCAGAAAGGACATTAACTCTAAACCAGCTACTGATTGAAGTATCTTCTCCATTGTTGGTAATGGGAAATTATCCTTTTGGCATGCCTTATTGAGATTTCTAAAATCTATGTAGATCCTAGTATCACCATTCTTTTTTCTTACAAGTACAAAGTTTGAAACCCATTTAGAATGTCTGACTGGAAAAATTATCTTAGCTTTCAAGAGTTTATTGAAATATGCTTTGATTTGACTCTACAGATTTGGGTAAATTTTCCTCAATTTTTGTTTTACAGGTTTCTCCTCAGAAATCATTGGAATTGTGTGTTGAATGATAGAAGTATCATACATTCTCAGATCTTCATAATTCAAGAAAAAACATTTTTGTATTTGTTTAATAATCTGATGAAAGAAAATCATTCTTTTGATGTAAGTTCAAGTCCTAGATTGACATTTTGTGGTTTGGCCTCAATGTCAAGATTTACTAATTCAAACCGTAAAGTAGAACTTTGGAGTTTTGCATTAGTAACTTTTTTGAATCTATCTTTGATATCATAGAGATCTTCTAACTTGACCACTAATTTAGGGATAGAATTCTCATTCAGTCTTTGTTTGATTTGAAGATCATGATCATTTTCATCAATAATCTAGTCATCGTAAGATTTTTTAGAAGTTAAGAAATTTAAAATGTCTTCATCATGATTAAATACCTACCAATTTGTGACATTTTCTGGAACAGATGGTCAAAAAATCAATTCAATTGAAAACCTATCCAGACTATGATCCTCGGATGGAAGGAGCTCGAAAGCAACATTAGAATAAGCAGTTGCATTGTGAGATCTAGGAATAAGAGAAATATCAAATGCTAGAAAATGAGTTATGAGGTCTTGAACAAGGGATTGATAATGTTTGAGATGTCCTAAAAGGAAATGGATAGTGTTCCTTACCTGTTTGATGACAATCTCATAATCACCAAATACTATCAGATATTGAATCTTCAGGCTTATGGCTTTATAGAGCCCTTGAATCAATGCCTCATATTCTGCAATGTTATTGGTACACTCAAATTCTAGTCTGCATGATAGCATCGTTTTTTCCCCTTCTGAACTAACTAAAATACATCCTCCTCCGGCACCGTCATTGGATTTTGATCCATAAAAATATAAAGACCAAAATAAAGGCTTATCTACAGATTTATTTACAAGTTCCTCAACTATAGTAACACACCTTGAGGTATCCGTATGAGAGAAATTTTCAATTTGTGATGTGAAACTATTAACAGAAAAAGGTGATGACTGAGCATTAAAATTTCCAAAGAATGATTCACCTGAGTAATTTCCGAGAATGTTGTTATTGAAAGCTATAGGTTGGTTTTCCTACTCAAACTCCGTTGCAGTATGGGTCATGTGCTTCTCTTGATCGATTTTGATTTGATTTGGTTTCCCTTTATAGGGAAGCCACATGTGACACCAATCAGTAGAAATGTAACCATGGAGTTTCTCATACCAATACCTACTCAAAATTAAACTATAAAACTCAAGGATGTCAGCGATCAATATATCAATTCTGTGAACTACTATAGGATCAGCTGATAACATAATGGTGACTGAATCAATCTCTCCTAAAACTTGAACCTTAGTCCGATCTAACTGAACAATACGAAATGCAGATTTCTGGGGCTCAATGTTTAATTTTGAGCAAGCCGCAGCTGGCATTATGTTTGATGAAGCCCTTGAGTCTATTAGGTAGTTATGCAGATTTCTATTGTAGATCTCATAGCTCAAGAGAAGAGGAGGAACATGAGAATTGGATCTATTTCTGATCAAAACAAAATTAGTAACATCTACTTTATCTGATGGTGGCATACCTGATCCTTTAGTGGCCTTTGATAATACAACATTTGGAAGAGGAGGAGAAGGTACTACATTTAACTCTTTAAGTAACAACTTCTGTTGATGTTTGAGCTTGCTAAGCTCAAATAAAGAAATATTTGCTCTATTCTTCTTCATGTCTTCAACAATGTTGTAATCCATAGAGTCAGAGACTACTAATGTCTTAGATGATGAGGGTGGATTGGAAGATGATGGCTGATTTTGGATAGACACAACTAGAGTTTTCTTTATGGGAGCCTTGTCTTTGGCAATAGTGCTTGCATTTTTCTTCTTTGGATTTGTTTGAATAGGCTCTGCAGCAATTTTACTTCTAGTATTTACTGAGAGAGCTTCCTATTCACTTTCACTATTAGAGTTAGGAAAAATGAAGTCCTACATACTGTGACATTCAACTATCTCATCATCTTCCATTTCCTCCAATGACAAAACTATGTCTTCATCTTCATCGTCATCTAGATCTGATTCTGCATTAGATATAGATTAGGTGGTTTTGGTTTAGTTCTTTTGAAGTTCCTAAATGGTTTTTTAGTAGAGGTTTCAGCTACCTATTTTTTATCTCTACCATTTCATTGGACATAGTCTTCATAACTTTTTGCAATCCTTCCATATCATATGGGTCTTTAGCTGCTCTCTTCTTTGAATCATATTTGAAAGTAACCTTTTTTTATTTTCTTTCTTCAAGGGCATTTTTATTTTCCAAAGCAATGGTACGTTTTTCAACAGCTATCGCTTCTTTCATATTTTCTACTAATGTAGGCTTGGTAGCCCTATCAACAAAACTGGATATGTTTGAAGGTAAAGCAAAGATATACCATTCACTTCGGACTTCTTGACTAGGCTTGGATGTTGCAGGAATTTTATTTAGTATATTATATCGAGAGTTGAAGTATTTGATGGGTTCCTTTGATTCAGATTTGAAATTGGAGAGGTCATTAATGAAAGTCATTGTAGACCTATCATCTCCAAACTTGGTTAAAAATTGTTCTTGAAAAACATCCCAGTTATTGATGGATCCTAATGGTAATGAAAAATACCATGATCTAGCTACCCCTTGTAGAGTATATGGGAAAATCCTAACAACAACATCTTCTTCTGTGACCCCATTCAGGTTTATGGACAACATAAAATTGTTTATATGTTCTTCTGCTAATATGCCAATGTCTAAATTAAATTTTGGCAACCTCTTTTCAAGATGGGCTGGTAATTAACTTAAAGGTGTAGGCATTGCTACTGCTCCTAGATTTGTCCATGGCCTCGGTTGTGGTTGATTATGTGCCATTGTCGAACTAACAACAAAAGAAGGTGAGGATGTAGTTGAAAGTGATTGGGTAGAGGATGTCAGAGTACCTGTACCCTTTTGGATTATGATTTTGAGTTGGGGAATGGATGAATGACTCTGCAATGGTTTAGATGGAACGAATGATGATGAGGAAAGAGTTTCAATATCAAACTATAAAGGTGTCTTCCTAGCTCTTTTTTGACTTGGCAGAGGAAATTCTGTTGGTGGGATACCAAGTTTTTCACTCTGCAATCTTGTAAGTCGTTGAGATGGGATATATTGCAAAGTCACACTGCCTTGGGATAACTCAGACTGTTCTTGAGATATTGAAAACCCTTGAAGTTTATGAATTAAAGACTGAACTTCAAGGGGTTCAAGGGAAGAATTGTCAGGTGTGTTCAAGTTTTCACTAGTGGGTGTTTTCTTTTCAACATCTCATTTGAAAATGGGAGATTTAGAATGTGAAGGAGAAGTTGGGGGAGATAGTGAGGGAGTTATACTCTTAGAATGGGTTATTGATTTGGATTCACTCGCCATTCACAGTTGATTCCCTCCTTCTAGCGCCAAAAATGTTGATGCCTCTAAAATCGCTACATCAACATTGGGGATAACCACCTGGTCCGGACCTTAGTGCAACTCCTTTTCCATTTGGTGTGGTGGCTCTGATTGGATATTATGGGACCAATTTCCCTTAACAAATGGTTTAATGGATGATTTTTTTGTATAATGGAGATGGATAGATGTTTCAACTTATAACTCAAAATATAAAAAACATAACTATATAACCCAGGTATCCTGTTAACAATGCGATTTCTGATTATTTCTACTAGACAAATAATCATATAGATGGCTTATTTATATATAGAGAGATGTATTCATATAATGATTACTTCGTTTAAAAAGTTAAACGAAGCAGTAATAAAATCATATCACATTCATCGTAATGTATATTGCTGACATATATATTCAAATGATAACAATTCTAAAACCTTCATAAATGATATGCTAAAGAATTGTTTGAAAAAGCATGCATATATATCATCAATAGCAACTTTTAAAAGAAATATTTATTCACATAAGGAAATAAGACAAAAACAATGATAGGAATACTGAATGCATTTGAAACCTTCCGATGTAAACAACACTATGATTCCATTTTCTTATTTGAGAAAATCTTCCAGGAAAAATAGAAGTGCAAGTCTTGAAAAAATTTCTTTCACAAAAATGCAGAACCTTGAACCACTATTGATAAAAAAATACTTAGAAGTACAAAAGTGCAACTTCTCCAGTCAAACCTTATACAAATTGAGCACCCTTTCTTAAAAGACATGAAAGGGTTTCAGTAATCAAAATAAAAATAAACTGTCAATAATAATTTTTGTGAGCAGTTAAAACTGCTAATATGAAAATATGGGATTTGATATAAAAATAATAGTGCGATAGTGATTGAACTGATACATTGAATCTACTTCCTCTCTTGCGCTTGCAACTAAAAAATTGAGAGCATTTTTCTGGAGGGTGACTCATCCCAGAATGTAGTTGGGCTATGTATGTAGTGTCAGAGAGTTCGGGAACCATGAGATTGATTGGGTTGGAAAGGAATTTCATGGCCATCTCCTAGCTATGCAACTTGAATAGGAAAAACCAGAATTCATCCCATGTCAAGTTTTGCATCTTGCTGATTTGTTCTTCTCTGCTTGCCAGCTCCCGTCTCCATTGGTATCTTAGTTCTTTTTCTTTCGGGGGTTTTCCAGGAGAGCAGTCGGAGATCACATTAGCCATATACAAGTTGTCATTTACTAACTCGATTACACCATTCACTGTAGCCCCAGATCTAGAAGTCGCTCTTTTGGCTTTTATTAACTGTGATTCCCACTCTGAAAACAAGATTTCCTTGTGTGATTCTTGTATTTTTGATAAATTGGTAGCCATGCCTTCTTTTGAACTTTTCCAAGAGATAAAATTTGTTATCTTATCATCTACTTTTTCAAACTCCAGTCTGGTGTCAACTGCCTGTTCAATAAGTGATGCAGAGATAACGCATAATGGGTCAACCAATGGTATTTTATGGCAAAGGATGTTTAGCAGTAGAGATAAGGATTTGGTTACTTCTAGGGAATCTTTCCTGAATTCACTAACCTTTGGATAACCCTTGAATTTCTCTATATGGATTGCAGCTGTGCAATTTGATCTTCTTTAGCATTCTTTTCCTGTTGAATTGTTTTTTGAAGCTTGTTGAGTTCTTGAGACAACTTTTGTTGTTTCTAGAGAGCCTGTTGATCAAGCTTTTTATTCTCCAGATTCAGCTGTTATTTTAGTTGCTCATTCTATTGTCTTTACTTTGATAGTTGTTGCTCAAACTGATTAATCCTTTGTTGTTCTTCTGCCGATTGCCCTTCAAGTTGGGCGATCCTTAGATCCTTTTCCCTGATTAGTTGACTGACTTCAGAGGCTTTGTCCATTGTTGTGGCTGTATAAGCACCTGCATACTGAGATACCTTGGTTAAATATTCAGAAGGATTGACACCAGAGTCTTTCCATACCACATTCATCAGTTCGGCATGAGGAGTTGAAAGAGGTCCTTGGTCAATTTTCCTCCTTTTTCTTTGCCTGTTGACCACAACCCTATTCTTTGGACTATATAATACATCTAGGGGTGGTATTTCTTCTACCTTTAATACAATCTCTTCTGTAGGATTCTCAGGAATTATTTCAATATCCTGCTGAATGTTGGGTATGTCGATTGCCCCTTTAATTGGAATATTAGTAACAACATGCTCTTGTGTTGCAGGCGATTTTGGTGTAGTGGGGTTTCGAGAGTCATTCTAGTTCTTGATCATTTGATTGAACTCCTCCCATTCCTTGATCAAGGTGGCATCAATATAAACATCAATATTTAGGAGCTCAGTGGTCCCTTCATCTATCTGCTCCTTCTTGGGACTCTTCTCCCTTTTAGGGCTCTTTTCCTTCTCAGGAGTCTTCTCCTTTTCAAGAGTCTTTTCTTCATTGTGGCCTTCCTGCTATAGCATAGGGGTAATGTTTAACAAGTCTAGAGGTAATGTTTGCAACCTCTGTGTTCTGAACTTCATAAATCTCTCTAATCGCTCTGCTCCCAATTTGATTTTTGCTAGATGTTTTACCTGAGAAAACAACTCAGTTGAAGTGAACAAATCATCATAATCATCCTTCTCATGTCCAAAATTGGCAAGTTTCACATTAAAGGTGAAGTTGTAGTCCATTGCTTTTAGATCATATTGCCTCTTTGGAATGACTGCTAACTTTAACATTTTTATTTTCTCTATTTCTTTCTCTACACGTTTGAAGTCATGTAGTGTGTAAGTACCACATCGGAGGGGGAATGAAGACCACATTTCTTTTTCGGACTCCTTGAGGTTCCTTGACATTCTTGTTTTTGTTATCTGATAAGCTATTCCTATTTATGTTTTTCTCACTAACCAACTATTGATTGATGTTAGGTCAACACTGGCCTTATCGAATAACTGAGGAGCAGGTTTATTAAATATGGCCTGATGAACAGGTAAAACAAAACCATGGCAGATTCTATATAGATGATCTTTATAATGGATTTTCCACAAATACTTATGATAGATATGAATAGGAGTTGGGTCTTGAGGAGTCCATTTCCATCATAAAATGGGGTAATTATAATTGAAACAAGTGGTATCCATGATGTAGGTGCTCATATAGAATGGGGGTATTATCCGGGTAGTCAGAAACCTATTCCTTCTATAATCAAAGATTTGGTTGGCCATTTTATCTGATAAAATGGTTGCCCAATCCATGATATAGGAATTAATTGCAGCTTCCATTAAGGGCACCATTTCTATAGAAAACCTAGCTGAATCAGAGACTCCAAAGAGTCTACATATCATAGCGCCAGCATAGCAATAAGGAGATGCTAATGAATCTATGGAGTACATACCCGAAGATTCATGCTTTTTTTTTTTTGGGAAATGCCTCCACTGCTTGATAGGGTCTGACTCCACATCATTCTCCTTGGAAAAAGCTTCTAAAAATGCTTTGTTGTAATGCTTCTAGGGGTCATACAATTGATACATTTTCTTGATATCTTCTGCCCTAAATGTCAGGAACATCCTTCCATCAACTGTATAGAAGACCCCATTGGTTATGGTGATACTTTCTATGACCCACCTCACCTTGTCATTTTATGGTAACACTTTCGCTCGGGCTATTATTTTGTGGAGGAAAGAGATGGCTAAATCATAAAGAGTATTTTATAATTTATCAGTTGAACTAGTCATTGCTCCTTCTTCTTCAACTTCACTTGGATACTTGACTTCGAGTAAATTATATATACCCTCCCATGAAGTCTTTTCGAGGCCTACACATGTAGTATTAGCTATTAGTGCTAGCTTAGTTGGTTCATCTTTTGCCACGATGGGGGCCTTTGCTTTTAGAGCTCTCTTAGACATTTTTATTGTACTGAAATTTTTGGATTCGCTCTGCAAAATGAAACAGAAGGACGTAACAGTGGAAAAACTTGTTCAAAGCTAATACACAGCACACAATGACTAACAACAGTTAAGCGCAAATGGGTGATACAGATTCTTGATATATTAAGCTACCACAGATGAAATCCTTGAAGGATTCAACCATAACTACTTTCTTAATGATTTCTTGTAACTTCCAATGTGACACTTTAATGCCGTAATGACATATCACATCACAAATTTATAATGGTCCTTTTAAAATGAGTATCGTAACTTCCCGATCAGCGATTAGCGATAATTGCATATCGCAGATCGGGAGGTACAAATATTATGCTTAAATGTTTCCTTCGTATAGTTCCGATTGCAATAGATGGTGAGGGGGACAACTTTAATAAATCAATAAATCATTTGTTTTTTATTAATTGATTTATAATTTAGACCCACAAATATTCAGATACAACTATATTTCACCTTTATTGAAAAACACACTTTCCAATAATGAAATTGCATTGGAGGATTTCAAATGGGCATTTAATATGCATTTTGTGCTTTCAACGATGGCCGATTGTGATCGGCTTATCGCATCGGAGGACTTATATGAACACTTTATATGATTCCTTAATAAGTAGCGATATTCGCTTTCTTATGGCGTTATCGCATTGGCGAATGCCAATGGAACACCTTAAGTCCATTTTTAAAACAAAGGATGTGCGCAATGCGACACATTCATTTATACTTGTTTTATGACAAGGTCTTGTTATAATTTAAATCAGATCGGACCTTATCATAAGGATTTTCATGTGTTGTCTGGATTTTGCAAATTGCGATTATTATTTAACTTATCCTAAAAGCAAAAGACTTATTACAAATATTGATTTTTTAGAAGTTTTATTGATTTTATTTAAGTTCTAAAAGGGGACCCATTTCTTATTAAAGTTTTATATAAAAAAGTTTGAAATGGGGAGGGTTGTTGTATAGCACAACACTACCTTAACTCTTATTTAGAGTTACAATATAGACTCTTCTTCTAGAATTTTCTACATCATAATCCCATGGATAACCTCTTTTTCATGAATAATTGGGGCTGACATGGCATCCTCTCGAATTATGGTGGTCAAAATGGGAAGGTCAACTTCTGAGTGGCATCACTTTCGCATACGAACCTTGAATGACGTGATTCTTGTGCCGTTGTGAAGTTCTTTGTATGGAGAATAGCATGAAAAGTTGTCGCTCTAAAGTGGTAAAGTTATACCTCCAAAAAAGGTCATTTGATGCCTCAAAATGATCCTTGAAGGTTTTAGACCATGTTTTGGCAAACTGGGTCTCGTTGCTAAAAGAGGTTTTGTGACTTGATTCCTCCACTTTCTCCACTATAAAACCACCGAGATGGATGAGAAAAAATATAATGATCCAATCCAAATTAGACACAGGAAAATATGGCCTATGAATCAAAATGGTGGATTAACTTAGTTTGGAGAGGTCAAAGACCCCTAGAATGTAATATTTTCTTATGGCTTCCACTTGAAAGGAAAATTTCCACTTAGGATGTTTTGGCAAAAAAAGGATATGAAGGTCCTCCATTCTATGTTTTAAGTCATAAAAACAATGAATTTATTGATCATTTATTTGTTTTTTACCCTTTTCTGAAGACTGGTTGGAAAGAGATTTTTCCGGCCTTAAAAATAAAAGGTTGGTGGTTTGGGAACTCTTTTGAAAAAAGTCTATGGTTTTGGGTTCTGTTAGCCTCCTGCTGCAGCAGGTTACTCATATTTCATGATTGACATTTTTACAGACTAAATATGTCATACTTTACATGCTGCAATGCTCCATATTTTCTAAACAGTCACCAAGGAAAGAAGGCTACTCAAAGTCCATCTTCTGCAGGCTGATTTTGAAGATTTACTCCGTTTTTGTGCAAGTCTCAGTTAAAGGGAGGTCCAAACAGCCTAATCTTGGTCTCCCTAGGTTTCAATTTCCTGTTTTAGAATATAGAGAATGAAAATCTGTCCAAACAGCTTAATCTTGGCAGATTCTTAGATAGGTAGAAAATCAAAGGAGCCCAAATGCTTAATCTGGGCCCTTGGAAGAAATAAGGGTAGTTTGTAGATAGGAAAGCATAAAAAAGAAAATTGAAATGCTGGGTCTGCAAATCTAAGTGCACTCGAACCAAAAAGAAGAAAAAATGTTAGGCAAAGTAAGCTGGGTAGGTAGTTTGAGGTTGCTCAAGGTTGATTTGTGATCAACTCCACATTTTTCAAGCGTTACATCCATCCAGGTCACAGTCATCAGGCAGTTCATGTGAAGAAGCTCAAATCAGGCATAACTAACTTCCCTTTCTTCCTCTTCCCCTAATCATTCACTAACTTCCCAAAAAGGGGTCAAGATCTGCTTGACATCTCTTAGTTTCATCATTTTCCATGTCATTTAGCCTGAGCGAAGATCTGCTTCATTCAAGGAGGATCCATACTTTCTCTATAAGGTTCTATCTCCCCGTTGAAGCCTAAGTCTCCCAAACTTAGCGCTTTCTTGTCATCTCCATATTAACTGCTGACATTATTATTTAACTCCCTATATTTTCCCCATCCCCCTACTAAAACTATGTAAATAATCCCTTATGTAAATATCCCCTCCCTCTGGTTGAAAAATAACCATAAGTACCCCCGGGAATTGCTCAGCTTATCTGAAACTTGGCAAGAACCCTCATGCCACCCCTTCAAACCATCTTCTAATGCAATGGACTCCTTCCAAAGTATAAACTCCCTTTTTAGGTTAACGGACCCCTTCTGAGGCCTTAAACACTCTTCAAATGCACATACTCACTCCTTCCGATCGCAATAAACCCTTGTCGATTTCCTTAACACCCTTCAGATCCTAGTGAGCCATCTCGCATCACCATATCGCAATATTTTTACCACATAGGTGTGCCCCATCCCTTGTTGCCCGATGCGATATCGCGATATCGGCGATCGGCAATCGCAAGCATCGCAGTTTCAAAATAAACACCTTCCCGTTCTCCGCAGATGCGATATTGCGATCACATC
>APFE031404120.1:43281-98684 GCA_000404065.3 Pinus taeda | reverse complement strand
TTTTTTTTTTTTTTTGATAAGAAAACTATCTAATTCTAACCTTATAACTTCAAATGGCTCAGATTAAATTGATGATCTCACTATTATTCTCTACCTAACTACTGATCTGCTAAGATTAAATAGTTTGGCTAGATCTTTATTCTCTATCTATCAACATGAAATTTAAAGCATGAATGAATCAAGATTAAATTATTTAACCATCATGCATTGTGGCATTTTTAACAAGTTGCACACAATCTTATTTTGCGAAAGTAAAGTAAAAGGTAGTGGCATTTTAATTTGCACACTTTCATGGTTTTTTTCTTTCTTTTCGTCCTTTGATTATTATTTTAGGACTTACCCTCTTTACATTTTTTATTTTTAATATGGGAAAACATTTTGCAGAAAGCAAAAGTATGTACAATATTACAAGACTAACCATAACCAATTCAAAATTATGAATCATATTATTATAGGTCCCTAACAATGTTGACGAGTCTCCTTTGGTGTCCATGTCTAGCTCATGCCAAGGAACTACTGTTGGGCACAGATTGAATCAAGTATGAGGACATGTAAAACCTTGCTTGCCCATTCTTGGGAAGATTTTGATCACTAGTCACATGGATGTTCAACAGATGAGCCAACAAATATGACTAGTTGAATGGCTTCCCATCACTCACCAATTGGTCTAGTATGACTACCCACCCTTCAGGAAAGGTTTATGTGTTCTCTTGACCATATATTTTGCAGGTAAAGATGATGAAGAATTGATAAGCCTTCCTGAGGGACTTTGTCTTGTAAACATGAGTGGGTGTATGTCTAAACTTTGTTAGCGCTTTCACCCAGCACTTGGCGATATAAATGGTGTTCATAAAGCTATGGGTGGCATAGAAAAATGAGTCCATGTGCTTCACCGACTGTGATAAATGATACATATGTTGAAATTTCTTTGCCCTGAAGTTGGAAATCTCTATCTCGCTGGCACTACTCAATGTCATAGTTTGTTAATTTTTGTGTGATACAGTCCAGTTGATAACGTCCGCACATGGGAAGGAAGGGTACCAGCATGCAACCTTGTATAAGTCTGACCGTTGGATACTAAGATAAACATGTCGGTCCTCTAAGTCTTCCTTGATTTTCTCTGCAAAAGTATCTTTGATTTGTTGCCATGTTAGTGTTGAACCCTTCCCAATGAACAACTGAGTATCTGCATAAACAAGAAGATCTACTGATATATGTTCAACTGCTTCCCCAAAACTGCTCTTGGCAGTTTCCTTTGATGCAACTCTCTTGGATTCCATGTTAACTGTAACTACTAGAGAGGTGCTAAACAATTGTTGTACCTATGGGAAAAAGAGGACACTCATGGAAAGAAAATGACATCTTAAAAACCAAAGCAAATTCAAGGCAATATCTAGCAGCAAACCCTGCTCATGATGGGAAATATTGTGCAATTCTAGTTGACATATGTCACTGGCTGACTATGGGAATTGCACATTGCGCAGTACCAGTAGTCTGTCAGGAAGACTGATGACTGGAACTACACAATGCGTAGTTCAGTCTAGGGCAAGGTCGGGAGACACTGTGCATTGCACAGTCTTAGTGGCCGAGATAGGAGGTCGGCTCCTGGAACTGCATAGTGCATAGTTGGATCCAGGCCAGGAAACACTCTATGCAATTCCAAAAGCCAAGGCAAAGGCCTTGAGCTCCCATATTGTGCAGTGCATGTAGTGAAGTGTGAGATCTAGGTAAGGGGAGCCATGATATGCTCAAGGGGACTATGAAAATCAAGCAGATCTAAAGGATGATGTTGACTATAGATCTAACTAAGTGTTGATGCATGCATGTGACACAAGTGTAGGAATCAATGAAATTGAAGGGAAATGAAGCATGTGAAGAGAGTTGCCGCAATGATGACCATTAGTGCAAAAATAGGGTAACTCATGTGACACTTGGGAAAGGAAATCTAAAACTTGAAACGACACTTATACAAGCTAAATAAAGTTAAAAATCTAATATTTATTCAAAGAAACAAGTGAAACAACACTCTCACAAGCTAAACAACAAAAAGCGATAAAAAAAGTGGCTAAAACTCACCTAGAAAAGTCATGATGATCGCACTTAAGGTTTCTTGATCTCCTCAGGAATGCTAGAGCTCCGAGATTGAGTGTGCAAATGAGATCTATCAACGTCAATTAAATCAAGGAAAAAGAAACACTTTGCGATATTTTCTAAAAATAGCGAAGTGCCTCCTTCAAGTTACTAAAAATAGATCATTATTTTTTAGGGATGTTTTTTTATTTTTTGGTTTTTTGGGAAAACTACCATGCATTGCCCGAAAATATTGCATAGTTCTAGGAAGAACTGGACAACTCTTTGGCTCATGCATTGCGCAGTTTCTGAGCACAGTGGGTTCTGCGCAATTTTTGGGTTGAGTGGCTCTAGGCTGCTTCTCATGTCTATGCAATTTCCCATCTCAAGACTAGCTACCATTCAGTATTGTGCACTTCCTGGGCTCAAGGCCCACTAGAAATAATGATTGTGCAACTCCCAAGAGTAAGGTTAGTTACCCTCAAGAATTTTGTAGTTCTCTAAGGCAAGCCCAAAAATCGAAAGACCAAGTCAAGAGACCGACTTGTGGGTTAGAAAAAGAGATAAGTGAGAAAACACAAGCCAATATGAAAATAATAAGGCTCAATCAAAGCACAAGTCCCTAGATTAGTGCGATATGAGATGTTGTGATTTAGAAGGGAGGCTCCAAAATCAAAGCATAGACAAAATTTTGGAGGGTGGTTGTAGCCGCTGCAACACTGGCGAGACACTAGTAGAACTCAAGCTCTTTTTATGGACCTTGTCTCATGCAATACGAGTCTAACTCTTCCAAAAGTATTATTTAATCCTTCAATCATCATAGACTCTTCACTTAGCTTGAGTTAAAGATGTACTCCCTACCATTCTCTTTATCGGCAACACACATACCAAGCCAAGTCAAACTGAGTTGTTTTGATTGGGGATGATGGGTATATAGATGCACAAGTACGATAGAATGTCATTATTTTAGTTTCATCTTTCGTGTTGCTTTGTTGCCTGCAGGCCTAGATAGTACCCCAGCTGAGTCACTTCAGGAAAAAAATCATTACTCTGCTACAACTAAGCTTGGGCAGTACCCCAACAGAGTTACTTGCTTCACCTATCTTCGTAGGAAGGCTTTCTTTTCTTTCACCCTTTATTTTATTTTTTTATTTTTATATTTTCAAAGAACTACGCATAGGCACTTATTTATATCATAAGGCAGAAGAGGGATCCTGACTTGTTGAGAGCACAAGAGGTTGTCCCTTAGAGAAGGATGTTTATACCTCTGACATACTTGTTAAGATTTTCCCCCTCTCCTTACTCTACTTGATTAAGTTGACACAGGTTAACCGAATATAGAAGACCAATTAGAGTAGGCGGTACTAGTTAAGAGTGCAAGCATCGTGATTTCACCATGAATCTCTCCGAAAGGAATGTATTTTCCATCAGGGTATCATCGACTAGAAGAAATGAAAGATTCACATAAAGAGAGGGAATAGACAGATAACCAAGTGTTGATAGCTATACAAGTTCTTCTTGGACTTCACCTTGCTTGTCCAAGAAGCCAAACATGATTTCATGCGGAACTAACCTACAGTTGCAAAATAAAACAAGCAAAGGAAAGAAGAAAGGCAAAGAAAAACAAAGTAAGCAAATCAAGAGACAGACAAGGAAAGAAAACGCTACTCCTACTCCTAACCTAAGTAGAACCTGGGCCAAATCACGTGAAGTGATACTTCAAATGCAACCATCAGCACATTGGTTGGCTCATCTAGGCGAGAGCATGATCAACAAGAAATATATGCAAGAAAACCAACATATAAGAAAGATACAACAATGTAAACCACTTCATTCGAAGCTTGAATGCATCTACAAGAAATAAAAAATTAAAATCACATGAAAGGCACTTTGTGGATGTATCATGGTGTCCTATCACATTGCATGTGGAAGACAAGAATGTACAACCCTTCGAACTTGAAAGACAAGAAAACATAAAGAAAGAATAAAACTTCCATTTTGCGACAGTGCTTGCTATGTCTGACTCCTCCAATGCTTGAGCAATAGGATCGTGTGATTCCAGCGGAGGATGTGAAAACTGTGAAATAGATTGATTTTCAGGGTAAACAATATAGTGATGAGAATCCTAGAAAGACTCAACAGGTTTCTGATCCGAAGCAGAACTAACCTGAAGGGTATGAGAACCTAAAATAACCATCATCTTGGGATGAAGTGCCTCGAGAACTTGAGGAGTTTCCAATTCATCAAAATATGGATCATCAAAGACCGATGGTTTAGAAGAATCAATAATAGACAAATCAGAATCATGATAAGATGAATGAATGAAAATATCATGACATTCACGTTTAGAAAATTCAAGATGATTGATAGTGACATCCTCATGATTCGACGAATCATAAAGAGGGGATGATGAGAAATGAGAAATTTCACTCTTTGTGTTTCCTAAAAGGTAAGATGAGAGATTGGGTGGATCAGGGAAGATAGATTTTTCCTCTCTGCAATCCAATGAAAAACTATCATTCTATGTGTTCTACTAATGATCAGAAATAGAAACACCCGAAAACTAATTTTCACAAGATGGAACATAAATGGAAGAACCATGGATGATGTCAGGATAAAGCGGACGAGGTGCGCTAGAAGGCGGCCATCCTTCACCGCAGATTCTTGTTTAGACTCCCACACATACTCCTCAAAAATGATTACGCATGTTAGATGCTCAACACCAACATTGTCCAGAACTTGATCCGCATGAACATCACATGTAAGATTCGAGATGGATGAAAACAACACACCAAAATCCTAAGGATCAAAGGGACCAAAAGACAGAGGGTGAGGAGATAAGACCAAATGACACCCACTAGAGATAATGACAGATCAACAGGTGGATTATCAAATTCTCCCACCTCGACCTACAGAGCATCTTTAGGAAATTCATAACAATAGTGAATAAAATGATCGTGACAATATTGAAGAGATTCATCAAATGATTTTTGCAATTTTATTTTATTTATTTATTTATTTTTTTAATTAAGGGATTTATGGTCACAAAGAACGAAAGCATGACATAGTTATTTGAACAATTCATCAAAAGAGTGTAAGAGGTTGCAGGCAATGTGTGACACTGTTGCTTTGTGCACCCTTCAAACATGAAAGTGAACAACCCACAAGTAATGTCATCTGATGGGACATCATGCCTGTCACAAAGCTAGTGAAAGCAACTGTGTGCCTAAACAATAGTGTTCTATCCTTGCTATTGAACTTATATCTGGACAAGTCATTTATAATGATCACTGACACTTCGAAATCAGAAAAGTTATAGAAACATGTCGGGGTTATGATTTGGACCCAAGTCATGAAATATGTGCAGAAATTCAAAACAGACTTCAAGGGCTTAGCTTTTCATCTCGCCTTCCTTCTAGCACTAGAAATGTTGATGGTGTTGGACCTGCCAACATTCAGGGGATCTCCTTGATATGAAGTCCCAACTAGACCTCAAACTGTTTGGAGTAGGAGTCCCAGCAGTGGGTGGTAGTGTAATGCCTTGATCGCGGTAGCGCGCAGAGGTAAGTATGATAACTTTGTGTTAGGCCAAGTTTGTGACTCTACGCAGAGTCAATTGTGATGCATAAAATTATAACACACAAAGGGGAAAAGGAGGTGTGCCCCTTAAAATCATGTAATAGTACGCAACTTGAAAGGAACACACGAGCATAATGACATCACAAGCTAAATGAAAAATAGTCCATAGATTAAAGTGATGAGTTAATCCAACAACATGCATTCAACAAGATTTGTACAATTGCATACAAAGTAGTTCATAAGAAAATGTGTAAGTTAAACAACATATATAGCTAAAGAAACCAGAATAGTCCAACTACATTAACAACATATGCATGAAAGTGTGCTTGCTCTGATATTATTATTATAAGTGAAAGTTCCATCCATACATACATCATTGATGACAACTAGCCCCAATAGTGGATCATTAAAGTCAAGAAAACATGCTCCTCCAAAGAAGTGTACTCGCTCTGCACTATGGAGAAATCGATGCTCTTCACAATACTCCCAACCCTTTTCTAAGCCTAAGCCTAGCCAAAAGCATGGCTCTCAAAACCTTGTTCTATGAATTATGAGGTTCTATTTATAGCAAAGGGTGGGGTGACCCTTGACATTCCCCTTTGTGACACTTGGACTACCCTCATGACTCTTCAACTTCCTTGCAAGTAACTCATTACATAACATGACGACCTTTCACATTCCACTAATGACACTTGGAATTTCACTTACAACAAATTTACAAATAATATTACATTTTCCACATGTACCCATGTAAGACAAAATAGGCTAGAGACAACCTAGCAAGACAAAACACTATGATTTTGAAGTTTGGGGAAAGACCAACTTGACAACCTCCACTTGGTGCTTCTCAGTCACATATTGATGCCAAGATTGGTACTATGTGATGGTGTCCCTAAACAGTTTGATGATGTATTTTTGAAAGCAGACTTTTGCCTCCATGGAATCCGGGTATATGGTATTGGAACTTGTATCCAACTTGTTCTGAAGCATGTGCAGCATGGGTGTTGACCATGATAGGATCACCGATGTACTTTTGCATGTTATGTGCACTCAACTCCTAGTCTTCCCTGGTGGCCTCTCGCCTTAGTTGCTCCATGTACACATCGATCTTGAGCCGAACTTGATTCTTGGGTTTAGCATCAGTGAAGGAATCGATTGATGGGATATTGTGCGTTCTCACCATTACATCCAAAATGTTGTGAAACTGTGCATATGAGGCCTGTATTCTACTGATGAAGGGGATGAGTTGCTCTTAGTTCTAGATCAACATTCAAACCTTTTCTTTCTCTAGCTCTACCTATGGCTTCATCTTCATTGCTAAATCAAGCTGGGCCCCTTTGTACCGCATTGTCCACTCTTGTACATGGGAGATGGCAACATGTATGTTCTTGAGAGTTTGAAAAACTCTTTCCTCCCTTGTTGTAGGCCATGCACATAGACAACATATTTATGCACGGTGAAAAATCCGTCATAGAGCTTTTGCATGGTACTCTCAAGTGTTGATACTTCAACAAGTATCACTTTATTCATCTCCCCTAATGCGGAAACTACGTTATGCGTTGATGCTCAGAGTTTTCTATCTCTTTCCTGGAATCTTATTAGTTTTTTTCCAGTTGTTCATTCTTGGTCGTCATGTACTTAATATTTGAGCTTGTTGCTCCTGCATAGGCCAAGCTAGCTTCGATAAGGGAAGTTGAATTTTGCATAGTGTCTCACACTATCACCCTTTCCTTGATGAATATAGGTGATGCATGAACATCTAGAAAGTGCTTCCTCCGTGTTTGGACAATATTCCTCTGCAACTTGTCAAATAATAGATTGTACACATCCATGACTAGATCCATGACTAGATCATCATCAAGGAGAACATCTTCTCCTTTCTTGCTTGGGGTTGGTTCTGACACTGGAGGTGCTGGAGACTGAGATATGACCTCTGGTGCTCTCAGCATAAGTTCAATATCTTCATTCATTGGCTCCTGCTCCAACACCATGTTTGTCACTTTGATTAGTTGCTCAATCTATTGAGCAAGCTCCCGATCATGCATCTGTTCACCCTCTTCCTCAACTATTGGTTGTTCTGACTCATCAACTTGTATGGGAATTGTTTGCTTTGTCATCATGCCTTGCCCGTGTTCCTCTTCCTACTTCTACTTCTCTTCTCTTTCTCTCTCCTCCTAATCTCCTATTCTTCCTTCAACTTCTTCTCTGTCTCCTACAACTTCAATTTTGCTTCTTGCAACCTTTGCTTTTCTCTCTTCCTTTGCTCTGCTCTCTTTATCCACCGATCCTTCTTTGCTTCCCCTACCAAAGCTTCTTTCTCCATGATAAGATCTGCCCTCATCTTGCAACTTTTCTCATCCTCTGGGTTCTCGTGAATCTACCTCTTTCCCTTGAACTACACTAGATTACTACCTATTGTTGTTGATGTTGTTTCTTCCTATGGTGGTGCTATCTACAGAGAAGATTTCCAAGTTCCTACTAAGCTGACCGACTCATTGAGTCTAGAGGAATTATAATAGTACCTTCAAGGGTCCTCCTATAGCCAGTGAAATGTCTCATGGATCCATGGAAATTACACCCTTGCACAATGGTCCTTGAAAATACCGTGGGCACCAAATAGATTAAAGTATTTGGTGTCTAACTTGAATCTCACTATCTCCTTAGCCTCAACATCTACATCCTTCAAGCTCTTAATATTGTATAATCTGATCCACAAAGGAAGAGCAGGCCATGGCACTTTCTTCTTCCTATGCAATCCTCCTAAAAACGTTGTGGAGAGGTCATATGAGACCTCTTGCATGATCAACTTTTTAGTGACATACCTTGGTAGAACATGTAGAAGCTTCTCTTTGCTAAGCACTTTGATGAAGGTGGCATCTGGTGAGGCATACCAATATGCAAAGTTTACTATCTCCTCCATTGCTTCTCGGGACATGCAAGGTGGATCTTGCTCAAAGATAAGCTTGTACAACGGGATGATAAAATGGTTATTTATCTTTGTCATCACTCCTTGATAACTGCATTTAGAAAGCAACTTGCAATAGATATTGATGACAATATCCTTTAGTTTCCATGTCCAGCACATGCCAGGGAACTGCTGTTGGACACAAATTGCATCAAGTAAGTATGTGGACATGTAAAACCTTGCTTTATCATTCTTGGGTGGATTCTGAGCACTATTCACATGAATCTTCAACTGATGAAAATATGACCGATTGAATGGCTTTCCATCACTCACCAACTGGTCAAGTATGACTACCCACCATTCAAGAAATGTTTTTGTGTTCTCTTGACCATATATTCTATAGGAAAATATGATCAAGAATTGATAAGCCTTCTTGAGGGATTTTGTCTTGTGAACAAGAGTGGGTGTATGCCTAAACTTTGTCGGCTCTTTCACCCAACTCTTGATGATATCTCTGGTGTTCACAAAGTTATGGGTGGCATAGAAAAATGATTCCATGTGCTTCACCAGCTGGCATAAATGGTACATATGCTAAAATTTCTTTGCCCTAGAGGTGGCAAGCTCTATCTCGTTGGCACTACTCAATGTCATAGTCTGTTCATCTTTGTGTGAGATAATCTAGCTAATAATGTCTGCACATAGGAAGGAGGGGTACTTGCATCCAACCTTGTATAAGTCTGGCTACTGGATTCTAATATAAACATGTCGGTCCTCTAAATCTCCCTCTAGGTTCTCTACAAAAAGTATTTTTGATTTTCTACCATGTTAGTGTTGAACCCTTCTCAATGAGCAATTGAGTATCTAAATAAACTAGAAGATCAACTGATATTTTCTAAACTGCTTCCCTAGTACTGCTCACGGTGGTTTCCTTTGATGTAGCTCTCTAGGATGCCATGTTAACTGTAACTGCTAGAGATGTGCTCAACAACTTTTGTACCTATGGGAAAGAGAGGACACTCATGACAAGAAAATGTTAGCTTAAAAGCCAAAGCAACTTCAAGACAATATCAAGTAACAAACGGGTTCATGATGGGAAACATTGCACAATTATGGTTGAAAGAGGTCATTGGCTTACTGTGGGAACTGCGCATTGTGCAGTCCCAGCCATCAATCGAGAAGCTTGATGACTAGAACTGTGCAATGCACAATTCAGTCTGGGCCAAGGCCAAGAGAGACTGCGTATTACACAATCTCAGTGACCAAGATGGGAGGATGGCTTCTAGAACTGCATAGTGCGTAGTTGGAGCCAAGCCAGGATAGGCTTTGTGCAATTCCAGAAGCCAAGGAAGAGGCCTTGAGCTCCCATATTTAACAGTGCATGCAGTGAAGCGTGAAATCCGGAAAATGGGGGCCCAACTCTACCCAAGGGGAGTGTGAAAATCAAGCAAATCTAAAGGATGGCGTGATTCTGAGTGTAGATTTGACTAAGAGGTTATATATGCATGTGAAGCAAGTGCATCAATCAATCGAATGGAAGGGAAACGAAGCATGTGAAGAGAGTCACTGCAACGATGAATGTTAGTGAAAAATAGGGTAACTCATGCGACACTTGAAAAAGGCAATCTAAAACTTGAAACAACACTTCTACAAGCTAAAACAAGTTAAAATACTAGAATTCATACAAATAAACAAGTGAAACAACACTCCCACAAGCTAAACAACAAAAAGTGATAGAAAAAGAGGCTAAAGACTAGAAAAGCAAAACTCACCCCGGAAAGCAACGATGATGGCACCAAAGGTTCCTTGATCACCTCAGGAATGATAGAGCTCCAAGATTGAGTGTGAAAATGATATCTAGCAGCGTCAATTAAATATATTTTATCAAATAAGGGTTTATGACATGCATGCCTAAAATCAAGGAATAAGCGACACTAGGCAGAACTTTCTAAAAATAACGCAAGTGCCTCCTTCATGTTACTAAAAATATATTCTTATTTTTTAGGGATGATTTTTTCTTTTTTTCGTTTTTTTCATTCTTGGGGAAAACTACCATGCATTGCCTGAAAAAATTTCACAGTTCTAGGAAGAACCGGGAAACTCTCTAGCTCATGCATTGCGTAGTTTCTGAGCACATTGGGTTTTGCACAATTTATGGGATGAGTGGCTCTGGGTTGCCTCTCATGTCTATGCAATTTCCCAGCTCAAGGTTAGCTTCCATTCAATACTATGTCTTTCCTGGGCTCAAGGCCCATTGGCAATCATGACTGTGTAATTCCCAAGAGCAAGGCCAATTTCCCTCAAGAATCACACAGTTCTCTATGGAAAGCCCAGAACTGTTGAAAGACCAAGTCAAGAGATCAACTTGTGGGTTAGAAAAAGAGCTAAGTGAGAAAACACAAGCCAAGATGAAAATAATAAATATCAATAAAATCATAAGTACATGGATCAGTATGAGATGAGATGTTGTGATTTAGAAGGGAGGCTCCAAAATCAAAGCATAGGAAAATTTTTGGAGGGTGGTTGTAGTTGCTACAACAGAGTGGTTTCCCTCTGTTTATGCTAGTTGCAAGTCCATAAGATATTGGAGTCCTAGGCCGAGGTTGTAGTGGCTTTTGAAGAGGGCCAAAATGCCTTAAAACAAGAAGGAACAAACCTCTGGTTAGGCTGTAGTCCCTTCCTGAGCTAGATGACAAAATATGTGAGGGGTTGGTAGGCCTAACAGTGGGCTAGTATTAGCCCCAAAATCCATCAAAGGAAGGAAATATAAGGGAGGAAGGAAGCCACAACTGAGAGAAGGTATTTGAGATCTTGAGAAGAGGGTTTTACAAGCGTACAAGAAGCCCTAATTAGGAAAAAACACCTACAATAGTCAAAACACTAGTCCAAAGGTATGTTTCTCCTTCATGATTTCTTGGTGTTGGGTCAAGTGTTGACCATATTGGATGATATATCTTGGTAGCATATATTGGCCAAGTGAGGAGAGGCAGACCTAGAGGTTAGATACCCTAACCAGTGAAATTGCTACAGTGATTTCTAGTTGACACTTGTTGGACAGGGAGCACAGATCTTGGAGAAATGTTGTAGGAGTTTTGGAGGAGACTACAACAATGTGTTTGTATCCCTTGGAAAAATATCAAAAAAATCATGTTGCAGATGTTCTCTTGATGGTTTCCTAGGAGAGGATTGATTTATGGAGTCTATTGGTAGCGAAGAGGAGGAGTTTCTAGAGTATTGGATTCCCTAACTAGGAGAAGACGCTACAACAAGGATTGGTCACTCGTGGACTATTAGAGGGCAGCGTGAGAGTGGACCAAGTTTGGATAGTGGTTGGGCATTTATGGTCTATTGGAGGACAACGTGATAGTGCCCAAATTGGAGCATGGTGTGCACCATCTTCATGGACCTAGGTGGTTTCTAGAGTGGTAGTTGTTGAGCTCGAGGGTTGACGAACCATAGGAGCAATTGAGCAACCCTAGACTTGTGTGTGGAGAAAGACTTCTACAATAGATGATGGGAAATCCTCCTAGCCCGTGTTCATTGTAGGAGATCAACATCTTGCAGTGACATGTGGTAGCCTTTCGTGCCCTATGTTGGTCTTCATTATAGCATTGCAGGAAGACCACAGTGGGTTGAAGTCCCTCAGTAGCTGAGGAGTAGTAGTGGGGAGATTAAGAGTTGTTCACAAATGGAATTGTGAACAATTCGATAGGAGTCTTGATGTGTTGTGCCCTTGATGGAATACGGCATAACTAGTGAGAAGATTGATAGCCACGATTTAGTGGCCAAATGGACTTGGAGCATTGATAGAGGCAGGAGCTATAGATTGGGAGCCAAAGGATCGGGAAGGTATAAGGTTCGATCGAGAGGAGCTAAGAGAGTGCACTACATCAACCAAATGTTCAATGTATCTTTTATGGGTAGATTGATTTTCGATGGACTGACACCAAGCCTTAGTTTTGTGTATTGTATCAGTGGATGTATGAGGGCCATTATCCCTAGTACGGGATCCCTAGACTGTTGTATTATATGTTGATTAATATAACAAAGTTGGGTTGAAAAATGTAAAAAAGTTGTCCATATTTTGTGCACTAGTATATTTACTATTGTTTATTTTGTTGTACAAAGTAGTAGTGTTGTGATTCTTGGTTTGGTAGCGTCAGATATTTAATATTTTATCCCAATCGCCAAAGTCGTGGAAAAACAACATGGTATTAGACCATGTCTGAGCTACTTTGAGGGATAGTAAATCAGAGTGTGCACAACGAAGTAATTTAGAGGGAGTTGTGAGTGTCTACATGATGGAGCAGAGGGTTCAGTTGAAGACATGGAGATGTGGTCTTGACTGACTTGGCAGCGAGATTGGATGGGAGTTTTGGTGGATTGGTGGTGAGGCCGGTGAACAACAGTTTGTTGTAGGGCATATTGTTGATCATGGACTTCTTTTAATTTGTCATGGATGGTTGGGACAACTTGAGGGTTTCTTTGGCTTGGACGAGATCCGCTTAATCGAGATGGATTCATGTGATGACTACAAAGTGGCAGGCTAGAGTCTTCATCATATCATGATGTTCCATATCTAATATTGGAGGGATTTGCAGGAGGACGAGTGCTTGCAGGACTGAGCCAGTGGATATCGTGTAGGCTCAAATGGAGTCTAGACTCAGAGGGAGCATCCCTATAGAGGTTTGGTATCTTTAGGTTTAAATGTGATGAGGCAGGGGCACTACTGAGATTTTCAAAATCACTCTAAAGGGTATGTTGTAGTGATGGATGCCAAATGGGCTAGTGTCACTGGATGACGATGGTTACTTCCTAGTCTTGGAAGTACCTCCCTCACTAAGAGGGAGTGTTGATTTTTGTAGACTGGGAGGTAATCCAAGCTTTGAGGATCGAGGGTTTGGAGGAAGGATCTCCACAAGTGGTCTTGTGGTTTTGAAACCCAAGCCCGAGGTTTTGCACCCATCAATGTTTGAGCCAAAAAATGTGATGATATTTCAACATGTGATGGATGAGGATGATAATACTTGTTGAGACGAATCTGACACATTGAAAATCATCTGATTCTCAGTTGTAGAGATGGAGTTATGAATTTTTGAAATTTTGTGTGGACATGGTGGCACAAGGTCAAGGTCGGCTTGATGTTAATAACCCTCGTGATAGGTTGTCAAGCCCTCAAAGGGAAGTTCATTGAAGCCCTTAGAAAATATATAAACAGAGCTCATGTGTAGAGGCTTAGAATACATCATCCATTGAGGCAACGCAAGGGAAATAAAATAAGAGATGGGAGCTCGCATTAGGAGGAGAACAATTATGTTTGGGCCACATATCTAAGGAGAATACCTCAAAAAATATTAGAGGACTCGTGGAGGATCTCTTATGACAATTGAGGGCCGAGTTTAATCTGTGGAGGAGACCGAGACTTGAGGTACAAGTCTAGGTATGTTTTTGCATGGTTTGGATGGCAGAATTCTTGCTTTGAGGAGTTGAGTTACTCCATGTGTAGAACAAGGTAATTTTTGGGATAGTTGGGTATCATTTTGAGTGGTTTCCCTCTCTTTATGGCATTCACAGGTCCCCGAGATATTGTAGTCCTAGGCCGAGGCTGTATTGGCTTGTGGAGAGGGCCAAGAGGCCTTAAAACAAGAAGGAACAAACCTCTGGTTAGGTCGCAGTCCCTTCCTGAGCTAGACGGTGGAATGTGTGAGGGCTGGTAGGCCTAACAATGGGCTAGTATTAGCCCCAAAAGCCAACAAAGGGAGGAAGGAAGTCATAGATAAGAGAAGGTGTTTGAGAGATTGAGAAGAGGGTTGTCCAAGTGTATAGGAATCCCTAACCAGGAAGAAACACCAACAATAGTCAAAACACCAATTCAAAGGTATTTTCTCCTTCGTGAATGCTAAGTGTTGGGTCAAGTGTTGACCAGATTGGATAATAAATCTTGGTAGCCTGTAGTGGCCAAACGAGGAGGGGAAGACCAAGAGGTTAGATGCCTTAACCAGTGGCAACTCTACAGTGACTTATAATTGACACTTATTGGACAAGGAGCATAGATCTTGGAGGACTATTGTAGAAGTTTTGAGGAGACTACAACAGTGTGTTTGCATCCCTTAGAAAGAGACCAACAACAACATGTTGTATATGTTCTATTGATGGTGTCCTAAGAGAGGAATTATTGATGCACTATATTTGAAACCACAAGGAGGGGTTCCTATAGTATTAGATGCCCTAACTAGGAGCGGATGCTACAACGAGGATTGGTCACTCGTGGACTGTTGGAGGGTAGCGTGAGAGTAGACCAAGTGTGGATAGTGATTGGGCGTTTATGGTCTGTTGGAGGACAACGTGATAGTGCCCAAATTGGGTCCCGGTGTGCACCATATTCATGGACCTAGGTGGTTGCTAGAGTGGCAGTTGTTGAGCTCAAGGGTTGATGAATCAGAGGAGCGATTGAGCAGCCCTAGACTTGTGTGTGGAGAAGGAATTCTAAAACAAATGATGGGCAGTCTTCCTATATCATGTTCATTTTAGGAGATGGACATATTGCAGTGATAGGTGGCAGCCCTTCATGCCCTATGTTGGTCTTCATTGGAGCGGTGACAAAAGACCATAGTGGGTTGAAGTCCCTGAGTAACTAAGGAGCAACAGTGGGCACATTGAGAGTTGTTCACAAATAGAGTTGTGAACAACTCGACAAGAGTTTCAATGTGTTGTGCCCTTGATAGACTAAGGCACAACTAGTGAGCATATTGATAGCAAAGGCTTAGTGGCCAGATGGACTTGGAGGAGTTTTAGATCGAGGGCCGAAGGACCAAGAAGGTACAGGGTACGACTGAGAGGAGCTGAGAGAGTACGTTACATTAGCTAGATGGTTAGTGTATTTTGTATGGGCATATTGGTTGTTGATGCACTGACACCAAGCCCTATTTTTTTTGTCTTGTATCAGTGGATGTATGAGGGCCATTATCCCTAGTACAAAAGCCATAGACTATTGTATTATATGGTGATTAATATAACGAAGTTTGGTTGAACAATGTAAAAAGTTTTCCATGTTTTGTACACTAGTAGTTTTACCGTTGTTTATATTCCTCTGTGCAAATTAGTATCATTGTGATTCTTGGTTTGGTAGCGTCAGAGATTTAAGATTCTATCCCAAACACCAAGGTCGTGGATTTTTTTTTTTTTGCATGAACAACTTATCTTCCCATGTCACCTCTTCCATTAGTGGGTTTTCCCATTTGATGAGATACTTAGTAATTGCTCAATTTGTCAACTACTTAATACTTAATTCCAGGATTATTTTGGTTCTAGTATGATCTTCCCTTCTTCATTAATCTCTAGTAAAAGAGTTTGGACTGAAACCTTATAACTAATTACCTTCTTTACGAAAGAAACTTGGAAGGTTGGATGCACACGTGAGGATGGAGGGAATTCCAATTTCTAGGACATACTTCAATTCCTCCTCAACACCTTATATAGGCCATAATACCTCACTGCTAATTTATTGTCTTGCTTTTGTTGCTTGAGGGGCATATGTCTATACGAGCGTAGTCTCAAAAAATACCCAATTCCCAACTTCAAATTCCCTTTCATTGTGATGTTGATCTACTTATTGTTTCATCCTATTTTGTGTTATAACCAAGTTTGTCTTCGATAATTTGAGAACCTATTTTTATCACCTTATGTGTTCCTTCACTACTTGAGCCTTTACAATACCTTTCAAGGGTGATGTGATAATTGTGGATGATACCCATAAATTCCCATAAATGGGGACATTTTTTATGAAGTATGGGTGATCCAAATTCAAGAAGGGAACAAATTGAAATTCAAAATTAAAATCACACATAGAAATATAGTGAAACTAAACTTCATTTAATAAATAGAAACACTGAAATTGTTTACATGCAAAATGAAAGAAAACCAGCTCAAATGGTGATAGCTTATATATGAGAAGAGATGTGATGGCCATGTGTCTTCCTGAATTGTGTTATAATGAGGCTTATATGCATTTTTATCATGAAGAAACAACGACAAAGCCTAAAACTCCAAAACGCTAACCCTAGGAGTTGAAGCGCCAAAGGCTTATGGGCCTCGATGGGGTAAGTTGGAACATCAACTTACCGGGGTTGTAAATTTGACATGCGATCTCCTTTTGGTGTGCATAATAGCCAGTTAGAAAAGTATATATGAGGAGAACAAATTTCGATTGAAAATGTCAATCAAACACTCATATCCATTTCCCCATAAAATCTTGTTTAGGGCCTAGAATGGCTCCAGAATTTCAGGGCCTGAAAATTGGCAAAAATAGGAAATTGTGCTAAAAAATAGGAAATTGATTTGAAACTATGTTGTGAGCCTAGTGGAATATGTAGGTGGCCACCAATATTCACTTGGATAATTCCTCCCTGTTAGGAAGCAGTGGTCCCCATTACATTGAATGTCTCTAAGGGATGGGCACACTTATGTTGAACTTGGTCCCTAGTGAGCCACTTTCCTTGGTGCAGGATCTGATATGCTTTGAAAACTCAATATAGTTGGATCTTCTATTGGCAAGTTCTCTTAATATGTGTGTCCATGATCTGATCATTTGTGGCATGTTCAATGCAATTTGGGTTGAGCTCTATTGGTGTCATTTGCTCTGCAATGTTTGATGTATCCAACAATGGTGGAAAGTACGGTCAAAGACAATCCACATTGAATATTGGGTGCAACCAAGGAATGAGGGGATACTTAGATCGAAAGAGTTGTCACTCACAACCTTGGTGATGGTGTAAGGTTTGTATCAAAGTGGTTGAAGCTTATGATGGGCCCCTATAAGGTGTTCTTTCTACAAATGAAACCAAACCTTGTTTCCCACTTGAAACTTATGCGACTCTTGATGTTGATCATGATGTTGTTTGTACTTAGTATTTCCCTTGTGAAAAATATCATGGCCTTGCTAGTGGATGTGTTGAATTCATTCAATAAACTTGGTGGCTTTTTCAGTTTTGGGTTGAACATGTGCAATTTTTTCGTGGGTAGTTGCAAGGGGTAGTGTGAGATCAATGGGACACAATAGTTGAAATATCAGGTCCACCTAAAAGATTTTGTGGTCAATTCATCTATGGAGAGCTCAATTGTAATTGTATTGGACCTAAGGGAGACTCTCATCTCATGTTTTGTGGATTCTCGGAGTTGTACATCTGCAATATGTGCACAATAATCCTATTCGTGACCTTTTTATGGCAATTAGTATGGGGGTAGAAGGCATTCAACTTGATGAGCTTGGTTTCCAACAATGACCAAAGGATCGACAAGAATGCACTTAGGAATATGCTATGCTGATATGATATGATGATGTGCGAGATCCCAAAATGTACCCACACCAGTTCAAAGAGGAGTTTGGTAGTGGTTTTTGTGGTGATACTCTTCTTGCAGATAGCCTGAATGGTCATTTTAGAAAGTATATCAATGACCGTAAATACATAGTCAATACCATACTTGGTAGAAGGAATGCAAACATATAGTCCATCAATATGGATTCCCAAGGTCGTTTTGGAGTAGGAAGAGGGGTGTATAGGCCTTCCTTCTTAATGGTTGGTTTGGTGATGGCATAGACAATGCAGGAATTGATATACTATCTAACATCCTGTCAAGTTTTGGCCACTAAAAATACTTTTGCAGTACTACCACTATATTCTCCATACCAAAGTGTCCTGCAACCTGACCGTAATGAACCTCCCAAATTAGCTTGGTATGCTTGCTTGAAGTAACAAAAAGGTGTCACAAGTAGTACAACATTCCATTATGAAGGTGGAATTCCGGAACTAGCTTTCCATCCATCAACATGTTGTAGGTGGAAGTGAATTTAGAGTCATTTTCATATAACTGTGGCCATCGAGATGTCTTGTGCACACAAGAGTAAATAAATATGTTCAATGCCACAATTTGGTGCCGACTGAGGCATATGCGATGTCATTGGTGATACCCTTCTTGTATATAATGTTCAAATGGAATTATTGCATATATGTGGACCATATATGATGGTGATCATTCTCCCCTGTGTTTGCATAAATTGAATAGGTCAGTAATCTGTATGTATGATTGTCTCCTTCCCCAGAATATAATGTTTGCATTGTCGACCCTCCTAAGACTTGAAGTTGGTATTCCATACATATGTGTGTTCTACTCGAACTTGGTGATAGCAAACCTCAAATCAATATTGTTGAAGCACTTGGCCTTGTTGCGCTTGTCAATAAGGCCATCGGTCTATGGAATTGGGTATCTATTTCTGACTGTGATTTTGTTTAGAGCTCAATAATCAATGCAAAGTATCTAGGTCCCATCCTTCATGATGCAGGAGCATCTAACCTAGGGTTGAATGTTTACTAAAGGAGTTAGTTTATTAAGTTAGGATTTAATTATTTAATATATTTTCTTATAGTTTTAAGAGAGAATGAGAATTTATTGCAAATAGGATAAAGTTCAAGAGTATTTTAGAAGAGTTGAGAGATTTGAGGGTTAGTCATATCTTATCTAGAGATAAGGGATTAGATGCAAGTTTTTATGGATCATGAGAGATACTGTGGGAGTTTGTTTAGGATCTCGAACCTACTTTGGGTTTAGATCTACTTGTATAAATCTAGGTGAGCCCATGAAGAATGTAAGTGTGTGTAAGTAAGTTATGAGAGGAATCAGAAGCCAAAGATGAGGCCAATGGCTCTCCTATAAATATTTTATTTATTAATAAATTATTTCCAAGTTTTATTATGTGTGTTTATTAATTTATAAGCCTCTATGGTCTGTTGCGTCACTTTGGTATCGGAGCACAAAAAATTGGTAAAGGTTGTGAGCAGCTATGAATATGATTGTTATTGTACGCCTGTGTCAATTCCTATTTGACATAAAGTAGATCTACATTGGAGCGTTGTGAAGACGTGAGACTTGTGTCGCCTTAGAGACTTGCGTTGGAGATCTGCGTTTCTCTGGATAAAATCGCATTGAAGTTGAGAACATTGTTATCGTGGAGCTATCAATGGTAGCTGCCAAGTGTCTGCCGCGGACCGAGTTGTAGCGGGAGTGTTTTCTACCGTGCACCTATTAATAGCATGGAGTTAAAGCATTAAATCGAAGCCATGATTGGTAATTGTGATGTTTAAAAAGCGTTTTGGCGTTGAAAGTGTTGGAGTTGTGGAGTTGCATTGGTCAGGAACCTTGAGAAATGTGAAGAGTGCGTAAAAAATAAAGGAGGCGGAGTTTATATCCTTGAAGGGACAAGTTATGTTACCCAGCACGTTGAATTCACTATCCTTTCTAGAGGACAAGTCAGTTGATTGTTTAAGCCAAGTTTCTTCTGTTGGCAGGCCGAGATCCACTAAGAAATTATTCCTGCGAGAGGGAAAGTTTAGAAGCATAACTTCAACTTGAAGAGGACGATTTTCCTGTGCAAAATAGTCATTTCCCAGTCACAGAAATTGTTATAAGCAGATCTCTGAGGCCGAATTGTGGAGTCCAAGTTCAATTTGCTAAAGCGGTCGTATCATCTGATTTGCCAGAACGAGGGTCTAAAGCTTTAGACTGCACGTATGAATATGTTGATTATGAATCGATTCCTGTGATGGATGAATTCCATCTTGATCTGTGCACATCACTATAGGAGACAGAGATTCCACAATCTCGTTGATCATTATTTCGTGAAGCAAGTTTTGGGCATGGTGAATTTGTGATTTACGACGCAACGCATGCACATTGGGCATGGCACCGTAACCAGGATGACCAGTCAGTGGTTGTCGATGAGGTTTCCATTAGTAGCCAGATGGAGAGCTGCATACAACCTGTGCATTCGTTGACATTGTAATGTTGGAGCAAATGTGTTGAGAAGCGGCCGCGTTGGTCCATTGCAGTGTTGATTCGTTGAGCCACCATGGAGAAGTCCTAGGTAACAACGTGGAGCAGAATTATGTTGAATTTTGCGTGGAGTTTTATACGTGGAGTGGAAAATTTGCACGACATTTAACGTATTAATGTGGGTGATTATTTTTTTATGGACCTTTGTGACCGAGAATGATAAATTCTCCTTTTTATTTCTTATTATGCTTTTTTAATACATTGGGTAGATAAGAAAGAGAGACTTAGCGGAGGTGAGAGTATTAAAGTCAAATGGATGGTTGTTTGGTTCAAATTAAATGCATGCTCAAAGGCGCCCATACACATCTATAAGGAACAAAGTGAGTTGGAATTTTTGAAGACTAAGTCAATATTAGGTTCAAATGAGAGAATGAATAACCTTTAAACCTTTAAAGTAGAATATTCATGTAATAGTGTCACTTTTGAAGTGGAATATTCATTTATAATGTGGGATAATTAATATAAAAGTGTCCATGTTTGAAGTAAAGGTTTATTTGTAATGAAGTTAAAAGAGTCTAGTAAGTTGTGGGAAGGCTACATTCAACTTAAATATTGTTTTTTGGAGAAATTTTATGATAAAATAAAGTTGAAGAGTTTATGTAATAAGTGGGTTAAGTGAGTTGTTCAAGTCAAGTAGAAATCGTCATAAATCTTTAGAATTAAAAGTATCTCGATGTAAATGTTGAATCAAAAGTATATTGAAGTCACTGAATCTAATGAGTGCATGATCGGTAGAGCCCAACCCCCAAATTCTAGTCAATGTATTGTAGCAGTGTGCAACAAAGAAAATAGAGTACAAAGGAGCGTATGCAAGGGAAAAAGCAGATGAAAATGACTCTCGATAATCATTTGCAAAATTCAGAGAAAAGCCACAATGATGGCATAACAGTTGGCATACATGATGAAGAGTTTGAGAAATATATCAATGAGTTGAAGGCACGACTTGATGTGTTCATGGAGTTGATAGAAAATAACAAACATGGATGGATAATAAAGCGGACAACTATATGGTCAATCAAATGGTTAATTACAAGAAGACATAACCACAAGTTGAAAGTTTTGTTAAGGGAAGCAGAAAAATCCAGATAACAAAGACTAATGTATGCATTCGTGAACCAGAACAAGGACCAATGCTTAGTGAGGAAAATGATGATGTTGAAATGAAATATGTTGATATGAACGTGGGTTCGATTCCCACAGATGACACCACAAACTATTTAGAAGATCAACATAAAAGCTTGAGGATAGAATCATCCGTCGAGATTATAAAACCTTATGTTTTTAAATCTGACAATTGGTGTGTGGATGCAGTATGTGTTGCAGATGATGGATAGGACATTAATTTTGTTCCATGCAAAGATGACGACCAGTCTCTTGAAATGATTTTTGAAAGAGACCGTAAAATGTTGATGAAATGTGAAGAAGAACTACAATTGCTAGAAAAGATGTTGATGGAACCTAAATCTAATCAAGTTGTGAATAAAGAAGAGAAATGTTTAAGAGGTGAAAAGGTGGAGCATGAATGTAATCTGTAATTTAATGGTAAAGATGGTGAATCAATTTTCCAAACTAGTAACGAAAAATTTCATTCGGAAACTAAATTGGAGGATGGGATTGAAGAATTAAGGAAACTGATGGAAAAAACACTTAAACCAAGATATTGCAAGATGAGGCAGAAGGATAACAACAAGATGTATTTGACTGTTCGAGTATACATCAACAAAAGAGGAGGAGAACTACAACATAAATCTTGGAAGCTTGGAAGACAAAAAAAGACAACAACAAAATGACAACAACATGATAGAGCAATTGATCAACGACAAACTAAAGTTTGGGATCCAAGAGGAATTTAATCAGTTTATGAAGACATATGGTTAGAAGACCATGGTTTTCTTTTACCTGGGAATGGTGAGCTCTAGTATTGTAGTAATAATGCTGCAACTCCTGGGGATTCCTTCTTTACTTTTATCAACCTGGTAGTTCGTAACAAACTTGGAAGCGACAGTGCTGTATGCGCAAGTACTAGCTCTTACTGCAGGCTGTCACTTGATTAGCTGGTGCAAGTTCAATAGGAGCTTAAGCCAACTTCTATGAGTTCTCAGAAGAAGCTTTAACTGTGGTGAAAGAAAACTAACTCTACAGGGGCTATTCTATTTGCAGAAAGAGAAGGAAAACTAAAACGTAATGCAAACCCTAGCAAACCCTAACAAACCTTAATTTATCTATTAACCCTACTTTTGCAAGAAAAGAGATGAAAACTGATGAAATGAGTTCCATTGACTATTGAAAAGGTAAATTGCATTTATTCAAGCTACTTCTGAAAAGAAATGAGAAGAAAACATCTTTCTGTGCTTTTGAGTGTTTTTATGTGGAATTATTATGTTTGTGATTTATCTGGTTGTGATTGTGCAGAGGTTTGGTGGCAAAGGAAGATGGAGTTGGTTTTTGCAGAGGGTGAGGAAGGTGTGGAGAGGTCTTAAGAAGCCCCTAGTACCCTTCTGAAGACTTCCATAGCGATCAGACTTTGAGAAATCATTCACAGGAAATTCTACAAGAGGTTGCAGGGGATCTATAGGAGGATCTATAAGAGAAGGCCGAGAGCTATTTTTGGAGTTTTGAAGGTGGAAAAAATGATGAGAAAGGGGAACTGAAGGCTAGGTGAAGGTGTTGAAGTGTCTAGAACTTGTCAAGGAAGATCAGGGACGAACATGATGGTTGGATTTGTTTGAATGGAAAGAAAGTAGTTTTATGGAAAAAACGCAAAACTTAGGGCAGATTGGCGAAATGTTGCGAATGAGCTGAGAAATCTATGAGAAGTGAGCTGGTGCTAGTTGTTCTACGAATGTATAGTGAGCTGAGGTGTCCTGTAAGAAATCTGCATACTTACTTATCAAAACTGACCAAAGAAAGAACTAACTATACCATGAAAATATAACTTTATCTAGCTTGACCTAATTTCTGACCTACAAACAGAAAATGCTGAACAGTAACCTATGAACAGAAAAGCATGCGGAGAGATCTATGGTAAAATAATAGGAAATTATCCGAGCAACTGAATCTGAACCAATATCAATCTTTCCAAATCAAGTTATCACATTGGCAGTTGCATGGAAGAGCAAAACTGTGTTTTTGGTGGCAGCAGAAGTGCCTTGGCCTCAATTCATAGTCCCAGGAAGGGAGAAAGGAGATCAGGGCTTGTTGTTGGCCTTTTTAAATCTTATTATGTCACTGCAGTAACCTACTTGAGCAATTGAAATAAGAACAACTATACTAACCATCAAAAGCAAGCTAATCTAACAAAGTAAAATGAATCTATGCAACAGAAACTAACTCATGAACTGAAACAAAAACATATAAGTACACAGTAGGAGGTGTTGGGTAGCTTGGGTTGGGCCATAACCAAAGAGCTTCAGCCCTCTGAAAGAGATCAATGTTGGCTCAAAAACTGTTTCATCTTCATTATCAAAAATAACAGTTACATTACATAAGCTATTCTAAAAAAGGAACTCGAAAATGAGCTGAACACAATGCTGCACCAAAATGCAAAAATCTACTAATAACTGGCTAAAATCTAATTAAAAAAACTAAGCACCTAAGCCCTTGCTATTTATACAACTCGAGCCTCCAACATCTCTCCTAAAATCAAGGGGCTCAACTTCCCAAAACTCAAAGCATAAGTAGCCACATGAGTGCATCCCAGGGGAAACCCTCATACAAATCCTCTTCCTTGTTCTTCCTCAAATTTGGCTGCCAAATGCTCATTAAACCTTTGGTTTTGTCTCAAAATTGACCAAAAATCTGCATAAAGCACACATTAGACTTTTTGGCATAATGACTAACCCAATTCACTCTATTAGCATAAATATAATAAAAAACATGCAATAAAATAATGAGAATGGTGGATTAAGTCGAATTAAGAGGCAAGATGAGCCCATATAATTACCCATCGGCTCATCATTACCCCCTATTGGATGGGTTGCTCATCCTTTGAGCAACTAGTCTAACTCTTCATCCTTGATGGCTCTGACAGATTCCCTGACATCCCATGCTTCTGATGTGATATCTTCCTCTTTATCATGGAATCCTACCTTTCTATCCATGGCTCATCCAAAATGCCATGGCCATTAGCTACAAGTATCCCAATGCAGCATTGGGATCCCATAGGTTCATATCAGTGAGGGCCATGTTGTGCAAGTAAAAATCTGTTAGCTTCGCTTTGAACTCAGCCGAACTGTGATCACATAGATGCATGAATTGGCCATAATCCTGAAAAGGTATTGTGCTCCTCTGGGCTAGTGTCTTGATCTGAAAATGGAGCCACTGATCCTTGAGGTACACTGCATATGATTTGGCTGGCTACACTGCAATGCCTCCATAGCCCAACTGGCCATGCAGGCTAATTGGGCTTCCTTTTCCTGTAGCTGCCTTCTCAAGATCAACACCTCATTTTCTGCCTAGGATTCCCTTTCTTGTTGCTATCTTACTAATGTCTCATTGTCTGCCTGGGGTCCCTCTTCCTGTTGCTATCTTTTTAAGATTGACAGCTCATTTCCTCCTCGAGGTTCCCTTTCTTGCAGCTGCTTCTTTAACATTTCATTTTCTACCTCTAATTGAGCTCTTCTGATGCTTTCTATATGTCTTACCGTGCTCAATTCCTTGGCCATTTCTCTCAACTTGTTTTTCATGTGCCCAATGTCTTCCACCCCTTGGTCTGCTCTTCTGCCTTTTTTCCTCCTTTTGTCTCTTTCTCTGTTTCTGTCTCTCCCTGCTCCGTTTCTTTAGCTTTCTCCTCCTCTATCTTGCTTTCTTCCTTCTTCCCTTCTTGTTCTTCTAAATCACTAGTTTCTTCACCTTGTCATAAAACCTCCAGTCATTTTGTTTATGCTTCCTTGGAAAACCAACTATGGGAATGGAGAGAAATTTATTTATTTATTTATTTATTTTGACAGAGAGACAAAGACTGTATTTTTTCAACCATGAGCAACATTTTTTTATGAATTTCCTCCACCCAACAGTTGTATTCTCTCCTCAAACGTTAAACCACTATTAGCATATTTTGATATTTAATGGAGGTATGCCAAAAACCTACCTCTGCAGCCTGAGAATTGTGCTAAAAACCGTGTTTTTCCTCTCCAAAACAACGTACTTACCCTCTTGTAGAGCCTGTTACTACTCCTGTAGGATGCCGATAGTATGAAAATGGCTGAAAATGATAGAGGATGATGATTTCGAGGTTATGGTGGTGGTATAGAGCTTACTGTAGCTAAGTGGACGAGGATGAAATGGAAGAAAAGGTGGTGAAGGAGTTTCGAGGAGTCATACTTATGTTTTCTTTGAGATATTTCTGTTCATCGTGAGCTGGCAAAAATGTGAATTGGCATTATTTGGACTGTTGGTCCCTACTACAGTGTCAACATGAAACCTTATGTTTTCTATCCGCAATCACCTTCCATCATTTGCATTGGAGTTTAAACAGCCACCACAACCTGTTTTTAGATTCTCATGACTTGACTGGACACACACACAGTGTGAACTCCGGCTGAGGGTTGTTTGAACTGGATGAGGATGTCCAGTTAGCTAGCCACCAATCTAGTTTAATTCGCAACCATCTCATTGTCCATGCAGTTTTTAAACTATACCCATGCAACAGAGGAACAAGTTTAGTCACTTACCTATTAGTCGAGAATTGCGTGCTGTCGTGCTATTGCATGCTTAGGCTTTGGCATTATATCCATGGATTTCTACTGCTGGTGCCCATGGCTTTTGGATTGGTGGTTCAACTTCCTTGTACAGGTGATCTTCAATCAGGATCCTGCTCCTTGCGCATTCTACACATCTGTGGTTGCACCGATTATGCTTCTGGAGCTTGATTTTTAAGGGTATTAGCTGCTATGCTTTGTTTTTGTCTAATGTGTGGCGGTTTTTCTTGTGCAAGCATCCTCTGGCTGGATCTAAGCTGCAGGAGTCTGCTTCAACCTTCATATTTGCATGCTCATGTTGCTGATGCCAAATTTTAATGGGACAGTGATTTGTTTTGTCCATATCTCCCAAACGATAGACTGGATTGACCTAAAATTTTTTGAGCATGTTTCTATCATCATTATGCACCTCCCATAGAAATATTGTGGTCAATTGAAGCACGGATTTCGAGAAAAAAGAAAATTGCTGAAAGTGATGGAGGCCAATTTCTTGGAAATCGTGCACTGGAATTGGTTGAAATTGCTTGGGCATGTTACTATCATCCATATGCATCTCCCCATGAAACATATTTTTAAATGGATGCACGGATATGGGGAAAATTCAAAAATGACTGAAGGTGATGGAGGCTAATTTCTTGGAATCCATGCATTGGAATTGGCTGAAATTGCTTGGGAATGTTGTCATCATCCCTATACAAATCCCCATGAAACCATTTTTTAAATGGATGCACGGTCTTCAAGTTAGGGAAAAAACAAATTTCTGCTCTATTTATTTTTGTATCATAGCATTCTGCAGTTTTTTGGACAGTAAGAAAAAAATGAGCTTGGGTTGTAATGTAGACTTGGAAATGATGGAAGAGAGGTTTGAAGATTGCGGGGGGATTTATAAACCCTTTATGAATTTCCCATGCCCCCCAAAATGCTTTTAAAATCCATTTCTAGCTCTCTGTAATTTCTACAGGAGTCTCCTGTAGAAAACATAGTTTTCAAAAAAGAAGCACAGTGAGGTGGAAATAATGTCAAGAATGATGGAGAAGGGTGAGGGAAGGTAGGATAGGTGTTGTTATTGGTTTTAGAGCTCTCTTGGTACCTGGTGCTACTTCCTGAAGTTCTCCTGCAGACTTGCAATAGAACTGGAAATTCATTTTTCTTTTTCTTTTTCTCTTTTTTTTGAAAACAACTACGATGCCTCAAGGAGGTTTTCACCCTAATTGTCTGCCTTGGGCACCTCTAAGGGAGGTTTTCACCCAGGGATATTATTCTCTTTTTTCCAACCCATTGACTGCCTCATGGAGGTTTTCAATCAATGAGCTAATCTGTGGCGTCTCCTAGGAGGTTTTCACCTTAGATTTTTATTTTTCTCTTATTTTTCATTATTTTTTTCTACCCTATCGTACTTGAAAAACAAAATCATTTTCAAGGATAAAAATACTTCCAATGGAGCCATGTGCACATAGAGATGATAGACAAAATGATGTGGAGGCTTGAAATGCATGCTTTGACAGGTATCCAGATTTCAGAGACCAAATGATTTGAGTTTGAAGGGATCAAGCATAGTTGAGGAAGAGAGTACTACTACAACTTAATGACTGTCTGGAACCATATGCTGATCTGGATCATTCTTCATGTCACCTTCTACCATGACCTTCACATTTTCCTCTTTTTTCTAATTTTTCTCTTGAATACATGGAGGATTTGATGGTAACCATGAGGGAGCTCTCTAAATATCTGATTTTGATGTCCTCTCTTCATCAAGTGCAGCTAATGGTTCTTTGACCTTTCCTTTTGCATCTTCTTCTGCTGGATGTGGTCCTTTAATGATATCAATATAATCTCCTTTTTGAAATACTCTTCCTGAGCTATGGTGAATATCATTGAGCTCAAGAGGAGTTGTTTGTAAGTGTTGTACCTCGTCATTGTAATTGGGTTGAGCTACTCCAAAGTGAAAATTTGGAAATGGTGGTTCCCGACTATATACTTGTTGGGTCTATCTGTTGTTCATGTTCGAGTTCAACTGGGCAGGCATTTGGGGTTGCCTTGGTGGATAAGGAGGCAATGGTTGTGGTTGAACAGGTGGTGGAGGCAAAAGAGTGAGAGGAGAGTTGTACTGGTGCCTCACACCTAATGAGATGCATTCCACTGAGGCTGTGGCTGAGCATAAGAGTGAAATGGATGGGTGGTTGGTTGGGCATGATATGGAGATGTGAAGGACCAAGGAGGAGGCGTGGACCCGGAAGTATGAGCAGAGGGGCCTCAAGAAGGTATGGATGTGACTTGGTTGGGGTTGTAGTATGTTTGAGATTTCCCTTGCATCCCCTGCTAGTATGGTCTAGGTCCATGCAACCTCTTTTGGTTTATGTAATAGATTTGTTCAGTGACTACTTCAGCCCCTTGGTATATAGCTTTAAGTCCAGGCAAGGACGAGAACTTATCTGTAGAATAATTTTATTCGCAGATTGAACAAACTTCTATAGAGTTCAATGGACATTCGTTCTTAGGATGCCTTCTGGTGCACCTATGACAAAAGATGGCCAAAGCCCTCTCTGCTTCCTCTTGTCTTTTTTTGACATGCATGGAAAGAATCTGCATCATCACACTCTTGACGTCTTCCAACATTATTCCAATTTCACCTTTAATGGATGAATTGGAAGAAAAGGTATTGCTCCCAACATTTTTGTTTTTAGCCATTAACTCCAGAGAAATGTTTTCTTCTTCTTCTTCCTCTTATAGGTTCTTCAAATATCTCTGTTTGTTACCTAAGGATTTTTCTTGATTGCAACCACCGAAGAAGAGAGAAGGTTGGCTGTGTGAAGCAGTGCGGGTGCTGGGAAATTTTTTTCCTGAATTATCTATGTTCCTACGAGGCATGAAAGGAAATCTCTTTTTAGGTGATTTTTGTTTTTTCTACTTGTACCTGCAAAACTGAAATTGATTGAACAAACAAACTGCAACTAACTGAAATGAACTTGCTGAAATGAAATTGCAAAATTGAAATGAAAGCAAGGAAATGACTAATCTACTTTTGTTGGAATGGAAATTGCAGAATTGAAATGAAAGCAAGGAAATGACTAATCTACTTTTTCTGAAATGGAAATTGCATAATTGAATTAAAAGTGAGGAATTGACTAATCTACTTTTGCTGAAATGGAAATGAAAGCAGGAAATACCTAATCTATTTTTGCAGAATTGAGATTGCAGAATTGAAATGAAACAACTACTCTATTTTTGTTGAAATAAACCACTTAGCAGAATGTTGTAGTAGAAAATAGAAGAAAGCGGTAATCACAAAATACTCTGATGCTTCCCCGATAACGGCGCAAAAAAAAATGGTGAGCTCCAGTATTGCAACAAACATGCTGCAACTCCTGGGGCTTCCTTCTTTACTTTATCAACCCGATAGTTCGTAACAAACTTGGAAGCGACGATGTTGTATGCACAAGTACTAGCTCTTACTGCAGGCTGTCACTTGATCAGCTGGCGCACATTTTCTAGGAGCTTAAGCCAACTTCTATGAGTTCTCAGAAGAAGCTTTAACTGTGATGAAAGAAAACTAACTCTACAAGGGCTATTCCATTTGCAGAAAGAGAAAGAAAACTGAAATGTAACGCAAACCCTAGCAAACCCTAATTTACCTATTAACCCTACTTTTGCAAGAAAAGAGATGAAAACTGATGAAATGAGTGCCATTGACTACTGAAAAGCTAAATTGCATTTATTCAAGCTACTTCTGAAAAGAAATGAGAAGAAAACATCTTTTTGTGCTTTTGAGTGTTTTTATGTGGAATTATTATGCTTGTGATTTATTTGGTTGTGATTGTGCAGAGGTTTGGTGGCAAAGGAAGATGGAGTTGGCTTTTGCAGAGGGTGAGGAAGGTGTGGAGAGGTCCTAAGAAGCCCCTAGGACCCTTCTAAAGACTTCCATAGTGACCGGACTTCGAGAAATCACTCACAGGAAATTCTACAGGAGGTTGCAGGGGATCTACAGGAGGAGGCCAAGAGCTATTTTTGGAGTTTTGAAGGTGGAAAAAATGATGGGATAGGGGAACTGAAGGATAGCTGAAGGTGTTGTGGTGTCTAGAACTTGTCAAGGAAGATCAGGGATGAACGTGATGGTTGGATTTTTTCGAATGGCAAGAAAACAACTTTATGGAAAAAACGCAGAAATTAGGGCAGATTGGCGAAATGTTGTGAATGAACTGGGAAATCTATGAGAAGTGAGTTGGTGTTGGCTGTTCTATGGATGTATTGCGAGTTGAAGTGTCCTGCAAGAGATCTTCACACCTACTTATCAAAACTGACCAAAGAAAGAACTAACTATACTATGAAAACAAAACTTGCTTGACCTAATTTTTGAACTACAAACAGAAAATGTTGAACTGTAGGCTATGAACAGAAAAGCATGTGGAGAGATCTATGGTGAAAGACCAAGAAATGATCTGAGCAATTAAATATGAACCAATATCAATCTTTCCAAATCAAGTTATCACACTAGCAATTGCATGGAAGAGCAAAACTGTGTTTTTGGTGGCAGCAGAAGTGCCTTGGCCTCAAATCATAGTCCCAGGAAGGGAGAAAGGAGATTAGGGCTTGCTGTTGGCCTTTTTGAATCTTATTCTGTCACTACAGTAACCTACTTGAGCAACTGAAACAAGAACAACTATCCTAACCATCAAAAGCAAGCTAATCTAACAAAGTAAAATGAATCTATGCAACAAAAATTAACTCATGAACTGAAGCAAAAACATATAACTACACAATAGGAGGTGCTAGGTTTCTTGTGTTTGGCCCTAACCCAAGAGCTTTCGCCCTCTGAAAGAGATCAGTGCTGGCTCAAAAACTATTTCATCTTCATTATCAGAAATAACAGTTACATTACATAAACTGTTCACAAAAAGGAACTCGAAAATGAGTTGAACACAATGTTGCGCCAAAGTGCGAAAATCTTCTAATAACTGGCTAAAATCCAACTAAAAAAACTAAGCACCTAAGCCTTGCTATTTATACAACTCGAGCCTCCAACAACTCTCCTAAAATCAAGGGGCTCAACTTCCCAAAACTGCAGATAAACAACAATCCTTCTTTACTTGCTCGGCTGCCCCTTGGATGCACTCATGTGGCTGCTTATGCTCCGATTTTTTGAAGGAGAATTTAAGGTAAGGGTTCATAAATGAAGGGGACACCCTTCTACAAATCCTCTCCCTTGTTCTTCCTTGAATTTGTCTACCAAATGCTCATTAAACCATTGGTTTTGTCTCAAAATTGACCAAAAATATGCATAAAGCACACATTAGACCTTCTGTCATAATGACTAACCCAATTCACTCTATTAGCATAAATATAATAAAAAGCATGCAATAAACTAATGATAATGGTGGATTAAGTCGAATTAAGAGGCAAAATGAGCCCATATAATTACCCATTTTTGGGGCTCATTATTACCCCCCTATTGAATGGGTTGGTCATCCCCTGAGCAACTAGTCTAACTCTTCATTCTTGATGGTCTGATAGATTCCTTGACATCCCATGCTTTTGATATGATATCTTCCTCTTTTATCATGGAATCCTATCTTTCTATACATGGCTCATCCAAGATGCCATGGCCATCAGCTACAAGTCTCCCAACGTAGCATTGGTATTCCATAGGTTCATATCAATGAGGGCCATGTTGTGCAAGTAAAACTCTTTTAGCTTTGCTTTGTCCTCAGCCGAACTATGATCACATAGATGCATGAATTGGCCATAATCTTGAAAAGGTATTGTGCCCCTCTGGGCCAGTGTCTTGATCTGAAATTGGAGCCACTGATCCTTGAGGTACACTGCATATGATTTAGTTGTTTGCCTACACTATAATGCCTCCATAGCCTAGCTGGCCATGCAGGCTAATTGGGTTTCCTTTTCCTGTAGCTGCCTTCTCAAGATCAACACCTCATTTTCTACCTGGGATTCCCTTTCTTGTTGCTATCTTATTAATGTCTCACTGTCTGCCTGGGGTCCCTCTTCCTATTGCTGTCTTTTTAAGATTGATGGTTCATTCCTCGAGGTTCTCTTTCTTGCAGCTGCTTCTTTAACATTTCATTTTCTACTTCTAATTGAGCTCTTTTGATGCTTTTTGTATGTCTTACCGTGCTCAATTCCTTGGCCATTTCTCTCAACTTGTTTTCCATGTGCCCAATGTCTCCCACCCCTTGGTTTTCTCTTCTACTTTTTTTCCTCCTTCTGTCTCTTTCTCTGTTTCCGTCTCTCCCTGCTCTGTTTCTTCATCTTTCTCCTCCTCTATATTGCTTTCTTCCTTCTTCCCTTCTTATTCTTCTAAATCACTAGTTTCTTCACCTTCTCATAAAACCTCCTATCATTATGTTTATGCTTCCTTGGAAAACTAACTATGGGAATGGAGAGAAATTTTTTTATTTTTTATTTTTATTTTTTGACAGAGAGACAGAAACTATATTTTTTCAACCATAAGCAGCAATTTTTTATGAATTTCCTCCACCCAATAGTTGTATTCTATCCTCAAAAGCTAAACCATTGCTAGCATATTTTGATATTTAATGGAGGTATGCCAAGAACCTATCTTTGCAGCTCGAGAATTGTGCTAAAAACTGTGTTTTTCCTCTCCAAAACAGCTTACTGGCCCTCATGTAGACCCTGTTATTGCTCTTGTAGGATGTTGAGAGTAGAAAAATGGCTGAAAACGATAGACGATGATGATTTTGATGTTATGGTGGTGGTATAGAGCTTACTGCAGCTAAGTGGATGAGGATGAAATGGAAGAAAAGGTGGTGAAGGAGTTTTGAGGAGTCATACTTATGTTTTCTTTGAGATATTTCCGCTGATGGTGAGCTGGAAAAAAAGTGCGTTGGCATTAGTTGGACTGTTGGTCCCTACTGCAGTGTCATCATGAAACCTTATACTTTTTGTCCGCAATCACCTCCCATCATTTGCATTGGAGTTTAAACAACCACCACTACTTGTTTTCAGATTCTCATGAGTTGACTGGACACACATGCAGTGTGAACTCTGGTTGAGCATTGTTTGAACTAGACGAGGGTGGCTAGTTAGCTGTCCACCGATCTAGTTTAATTCGTAACCATCTCATTTGTCCATGCAGTTTTTAAACTATACCCATGCAACAGAGGAACACGTTTAATCACTTACCTGTTAGCAGAGAATTGCATGCTTCCTTGTTGTTGCATGCTTAGGCTTTGGCATTCTATCCATGGATTTATACTACTGGCGCCCGTGGCTTTTGGATTGGTGGATCAGCGTCCTTATACATGTGATCTCTAATCAGGATCCTGCTCCTTGTGCATTCTACACATCTGTGGTTGCACCGATTCTGCTTCTGGAGCTTGATTTTTAAGAGTATCAGTTGCTATGCTTTGTTGATGTCTAATGTGTGGCAGTTTTTCTTGTGTAGGCATCCTCTGGCTGGATCTAAGTTGTAGGAGTCTGCTTCAACGTTCAAATTTGCATGCTCATGTTGCTGATGCTAGATTTTAATGGGACAATGACTTGTTTTGTCCATATCTCCCAAACGATAGACTGGATTGACCTGAAATTTTCACAACATGTTTCCATCATCATTATGAACCTCCCATATATAAATTGTGGACAATGGATGCACGGATTTTGAGAAAAATTGAAAATGGCTGAAGGTGATGGAGGCCGATATCTTGGAAACTGTGTACTGGAATTGGCTGAAATTGCTTGGGCATGTTACTATCACCCATATGCATATCCCCATGAAGCAATTTTTTAAATGGATCCATAAATATGGAGAAAATGCAAAAATGGCTGAAGGTGATGGAGGTTGATTTCTTGGAAATCGTGCACTAGAATTGGCTGAAATTGCTTGGGCACGTTGCCATAATCCTTATACAGCTCCTCATGAAACAATGTTTTAAATGGATGCACGGTCTTCAAGTTAGGGAAAAAACATATTTCTGCTCTATGTATTTTTGTATCAGAGCATTCATCAGTTTTTTGGATAGTAAGAAAAAAATGAGCTTGGGTTGTAATGCAAACTTGGAAATGATGTAAGAGAGGTTTGAAGATTGCAGGGGGATTTATAAACCCTTTATGAAGTTTCCATGTTCCCCAAACTACTTTTAAAATCCATTTCTAGCTCTCTGTAATTTCTACAGGAGTCTCCTATAGAAAACACAGGCTTCATAAAAGAAGCACAGTGAGGTGGAAAGAATGTCAAAAATGATGGAGAAGCATGAGGGAAGGTAGGATAGGTGATGTTATTGGTTTCAGAGATCTCTTGGTACCTGATGTTGCTTCCTAAAGTTCTCCTGCAGACCTGCAATAGAACTGGAAATTCATTTTTCTTTTTCTTTTTCTCTTTTTTTATAAAACAACTAGGGTGCCTCAAGGAGTTTTTCACCCTAATTGCCTACCCTTGGCACCTCCAAGGGAGGTTTTCATCCAAGGATCTTATTCTTTTTTTTACAGCCCATTGAATGCCTCATGGAGGTTTTCAATCAATGAGCCAATCTGCAACACCTTCGATGAGGTTTTCACCTTAGATTTTTATTTTTCTCTTATTTCTCATTTTTTTCCTTTTTTTTTCCTACCCTACCCTACTTGAAAAACAAAATCATTTTCAAGTATAAGAATACTTCCAATGGAGCCATGTGCACATCGAGATGATAGACAAAATGATGTGGAGGCTTGAAATGCATGCTTTGACAGGTATCCGGATTTTAGAGACCAAATGATTTGACTTTGAAGGGATCAAGCATAGTTGAGGAAGAGAGTATTGCTGCAACTTAATGATTGTCTGGAACCATATTTGAATATAGTTGTGATGTCCTTGGTCCTTTTGCTGATCTGGATCATTCTTCATTCACCTTCTACCATGAACTTCACATCTTCCTCTTTTTGCTGATTTTTCTCTTGAATACATGGGGGATTTGATGGTAACCATGAGGGAGCTCTCTCAATCTATGATTTTGATGTCCTCTCTTCATCAAGTGCAGCCAATGGTTCTTTCACCTTTTCTTTTGCATCTTCTTCTGTTGGATGTGGTCCTTCAATGATATCAATATAATCACTTTTTTGCAATACTCTTCTTGAGCTATGGTGAATATCATTGAGCTCAAGAGGAGTTGTTTGGAAGTGTTGTACCTCAGCATTGTAATTGGGTTGAGCTACTCCAATGTGCGGGTTTGGAAATGGTGGTTCCCCACATATGCTTCTTGGGCCTGTCTATTGTTCATGTTCAAGTTTGGCTGGATAGGCATTTTGAGTTGCCTTGGTGGAGCAGGAGGCAATGGTTGTGGTTGAACAAGTGGTGGAGGAAAAAGAGTGAGAGGAGAGTTGTACTGGGGCCTCCACCCCTGATGAGATGAATTCCATTGAGGCTGTGGCTGAGCATAAGAGTGAAATGGATGGGTGGCTGGTTGGGCATGATATGGAGATGTGAAGGACCAAGGAGGAGGCATGGACCAGGAAGCATGAGCAGGGGGCCCCCAAGAAGGTATGGATGTGACTTGGTTGGGGTTTTAGTATGCCTAAGATGTCCCTTGCATCCCTTGCTGGTATGGTCTAGGTCCATGCGGCCTCTTTTGGTTTATGTAATAGATCTGTTCAGTGACTACTTCAGCCCCTTAGTATATAGATTTAAGTCCGGGCAAGGACGGGCACTTGTCTGTATAATTATTTTCTTCGCAAATTGAACAAACTTCTATAGAGTTCAATGGACATTCGTTCCTAGGATGTCTTCTGGTGCACCTAGGACAAAAGATGGCCAAAGCCCTCTCTACTTCCTCTTGTCTTATTTTGATATGCATGGCAAGAATCTGTAACATCTCACTATTGAGGTCTTCCAGCATGCTTCCAATTTCACCTTTAATGGATGAATTGGAAGAAAAGGTATTGCTCCCAACATTTTTGTTTTCAGCCATTAGGTCCAGAGGAATGTTTTCTCCTTCTTCTTCCCCTTATAGGTTCTTCAAATATGTCTGGCTGTTACCTAAGGGTTTTTCTTGATTGCAACCACCGAAGAAGAGAGAAGGTTGGCTGTGTGAAGGAGTGGGGGTGTTGGGAAAACATTTTCCTGAATTATCTATGTTCCTAGGCATGAAAGGAAATCTCATTTTCGGTGATTTTTGTTTTTTCTGCTTGTACCTGCAAAACTGAATTTGATTGAACAAACAAATTGTAACTAACTAAAATGAACTTGGTTAAATGAAATTGCAGAATTGAAATGAAAGAAAGGAAATGACTAATCTATTTTTGCTGAAATGGAAATTGCAGAATTGAAGTGAAAGCGAGGAAATGACTAATATATTTTTGCTGAAATGGAAATGAAAGCGGGAAATACCTAATCTACTTTTGCAGAATTGAAATGAAACAACTACTCTACTTTTGTTGAAATAAACTACTTAGCAGAATGTTGCAATAGAAAATAGAAGAAAGCAGTAATCACAAAATAATCTGATGCTTCCCCAGCAATGGCACAAAAAAGAATGGTGAGCTCCAGTATTGCAACAATAATGTTGCAACTCCGGGGGCTTCCTTCTTTACTTTTATCAACCCGGTAGTTCATAACAAACTTGGAAGCAACAATGTTGTATGCACAAGTACTAGCTCTTACTGCAGGCTGTCACTTGATCAGCTGGCGCAAGTTTGTTAGGAGCTTAAGCCAACTTCTATGAGTTCTCGGAAGAAGGTTTAATTGTGATGAAAGAAAACTAACTCTATAAAGGCTATTCTATTTGCAGAAAAAGAAGGAAAAATGAAATGTAATGCAAATCCTAGCAAACCTTAGCAAATCCTAATTTACCTATTAACCCTACTTTTGCAAGAAAAGAGATGAAAACTGATGAAATGAGTGACATTGACTACTGAAAAGGTAAATTGCATTTATTCAAGCTACTTCTGAAAAGAGATGAGAAGAAAACATCTTTTTGTGCTTTTGAGTGTTTTTATGTGGAATTATTATGCTTGTGATTTATCTGGTTGTGATTGTGCAGAGGTTTGGTGGAAAAGGAAAATGGAGTTGGTTTTTGCAGAGGGTGAGGAAGGTGTGGAGAGGTCATAAGAAGCCCCTAGTACCCTTCTGAAGACTTCCATAGCGATCAAACTTCAAGAAATCACTCACAGGAAATTCTACAGGAGGCTGCAGGGGATCTATGGGAGGATCTACAGGAGGAGGTCGAGAGTTATTTTTGGAGTTTTGAAGGTGGAAAAAATGATGGGAAAGGGGAATTGAAGACTAGGTGAAGGTGTTGAGGTGTCTAGAACTTGTCAAGTAATATCAGGGACGAACGTGATGGTTGGATTTGTTCGAATGGCGAGAAAGTAGTTTTATGGGAAAAAACACAAAAATTAGGGCAGATTGGTGAAATATTGCGAATGAGCTGGGAAATCTATGAGAAGTGAGCTGGTGGTGGTTGTTCTATGGATGTATTGTGAGTTGAGGTGTCCTGAAAGAGATCTGCACATTTACTTATCAAAATTGACTAAAGAAAGAACTAACTATACCATGAAAACAAAATTTTGTCTAGCTTGACCTAATTTCTGACCTACAAATAGAAAATGTTGAACAGTAACCTATGAACAGAAAAGCATGCGGAGAGATCTATGGTAAAAGAAGGGGAAATGATCTGAGCAACTGAATCTGAACCAATATCAATCTTTCCAAATCAAGTTATCACACTAGCAGTTGCATGGAAGAGCAAAACTGTGCTTTTGGTGGCAGCAGAAGTGCTTTGACCTCAAATCACAGTCCCAGGAAGGGAGAAAGGAGATCAAGGCCTGCTGTTGGCCTTTTTGAATCTTATTCTGTCACTGGAGTAACCTACTCAAGCAACTGAAATAAGAACAGCTATACTAACCATCAAAAGCAACCTAATCTAACAAAGTAAAATGAATCTATGCAACAAAAATTAACTCATGAACTGAAGCAAAAACATATAAGTACACAGTAGGAAGTTTTGGGCATCTTGGGTTGGGCCCTAACCCAAGAGATTTAGCCCTCTGAAAGAGATCAGTCCTGGCTCAAAAACTGTTTCATCTTCATTATCAAAAATAGCAGTTACATTACTTAAATTGTTCTAAAAAAGGAACTCGAAAATGAGCTGAACACAATGTTGCACCAAAGTGCAAAAATCTACTAATAACTAGCTAAAATCCAACTAAAAAAACTAAGCACCTAAGCCCTTCTATTTATACAAATCGAGCCTCCAACAACTCTCCTAAAATCAAGGGGCTCAACTTCCCAAAACTGCAAATAAACAACAGTGCTTCTTTACTTGCTCGGTTGCCCCTTTGATGCACTCATGTGGCTGCTTATGCTCTGAGTTTCTAATGGAGAATTCGAGGTAAGGGTTCATAAAAAAAGGGGACACCCTCCTACAAATCCTCTCCCTTGTTCTTGAATTTGGCTGCCAAATGCTCATTAAACCTTTGATTTTGTCTCAAAATTGACCAAAAATTTGCATAATGCACACATTAGACTTTTTGGCATAATGACTAACCCAATTCACTCTATTAGCATAAATATAATAAAAAACATGCAATAAACTAATGAGAATGGTGGATTAAGTTGAATTAAGAGGCAAAATGAGCCCATATAATTACCCGTTTATGGGGCTCATAGGGCAGTCTAATGCAAGCACATCTAACCTAGTGTTGAATGTTTACTAAAGGTGTTAGTTTCCTAAGTTAGGATTTAATTGTTTAATGTATTTTCCTATCATTTTAAGAGATAATGAGAATTATTGTAAATAGGATAAAGTTCGAGAGTATTTTGGAAGAGTAGAGAGATTTGAGGGTCAGTTATATCTTATCTAGAGATATGGGATTACGTGAGATTTTTTATGGATCATGAGAGATATTGTGGGAGTTTGTTTAGGATCTAAAACCTACTTTGGGTTTAGATCCACTTGTATAAATCTAGTTGAGCCCATGAGGCATGTAAGTATGTGTAAGTGAGTTAAGAGAGGAATGAGAGGCCAAGCATGAGGCCAGTGGCTCTCCTATAAATATTTTACCTATTAAAGAATTATTTTTGATTTTTATGTGCATTGTATTGTGTGGTTTTCAATTTTATTATGTGTGTGTTTATTAATTTATAGACCCTCTATGGTCTGTTGCATCACTTCATTTGTACGAGTACAATTGGGCTCCCACAAGGTGAGTAATTGGTTGAATGTGCCCTTTCTGTAGCAACTCCTGATTTTTTTGCTTGATTTCCTTGTTTTCTAGAAAAAGTGGTGGTAGATTGACCCATTAGGTAGAGGTGTTTCGGGGGTCAGATTGATCGAATGCTCGACCTGAAAGTCCAAAAGTACCCCCATGGGTGAGGAGAACATGTCCAAGTACTCTTCCATAAGCTTATGCACTTTCTTCTACTGCGTGGAGGAGCCCTTTCTGGATGCCATGAATGTTGCCACGATCTCCTGCTTAATTTGATAGAGAATTAGGAAGAAAACAAATTTTCCAGTCTCATATATTATCTTACTACATTACTCAGTAGAGATCAAATAAATGGAAGTAGCCACGCTACCTCTGGTATCCTGTATAGTTTTCCTCCAAGACTAATAATAACATTACAAGGTATAGACTCATTATAACATGGCACTTCTGAAAGTATGGTTGGTCTAATAAAACATCACAAACTTCAAGGGGAGAAACATCACACAATGCCTCATTCATGAAAGGCTTGATGTTGTAGGGCATGCAACATTTTTGACTGACATGGAGATCTCTCCCTTGGTGGAGCCACTTGATGATGTATGGTTGTGGGTGTGGTGTTGTCGTTAGGCCTATCTGCTTAACAACCTCTGCTATGTTTAGGTTATTTTGACTCCTACTATAAAAAATGAAACACAACATAATGCCCTTCACCCACATCTATGAGTGGAAGAGATGCTCAACTTCCTCAGGATCTTTGGGCTCATGCTACTTAACCTTGGTGATGGAAACAATGATTTGGGTTCTACATCAATGATTTGTTACCCCTTGTTGAGTTGTGGCTCAAATTCAGAACCTGTGTTTGACTCTGAAGCTTTTAGTTTGGCCACCAGTGAATTATTTGTGCAACATTTATTTGTGTTGTGAGTGGGGCTCTTGTGGAACTCACACCACTTTCATGTGTTCTTCTTTGTCTTCCCATTACTATTCTTTTCTTGCATCTTTGATGGGTTGTCCTAAGGTATTCCACCATAGCTTTGTCCTTTTTTATATGGTTTGGGGATGCCCTTTCCCTACTTTTGATTTCGATATCTAAAGTCTTTCTTCTTTTGTTCAATTTTTTCTTCTATTTTGACAACAAATCGGTATGTTGCACCAAGCGAGGAGATGTCTAGGAACTCCATTTCTACCTGGATATATTTGTTCATACAACCATGGTACTTAAGCACCAGATGTCACTCAAAGTTCTTGATACCCAATTATCTAGGTGGACATTGGTGGTCACCCACATATTCAACTTGTACCCCCACCATTGTTTCTTTTTGTTTCCTTAATTGTAACACAATTTACTATTTCTAGTACTTTTTGGGTCTTAAACTTCTGAAGCCATTTTGAGGCCCTAAACGATGTTTTTTTTTGGAAATTGGGAAAACCAATATTGGATGATAGAGTTTGCAATCGAAATTTGTAGTCCTCAAATATATATTTCTAATGAAGCATCATACACATCCAACGAAGATCATATTCCAAAGTTACAACCTCAAGAAGTTGATGTACCAATTTAGCCCAATGGGGCCCACAAAATTTTGGCACTTCATCTCCTAGGGTTAGTTTTTTTGGATGTTTAGGGTTTTTCATTGTTTCTCAATAATAAATAGGCCTTTGAGCCTCATTCTAACATAGTTCAGAAGGCATGTATTTGCCACATCTCTTCTCAGAGATAAGCTACCATTTCCTCAGCTAGTTTATTTCCATTTTGCATATAAATAGTTTTCAGTACTCTATTATAATGAATTGAAGTTCTAATTTTTTTGTAGCTCTGTGTTTCTGTTCATGTCTATATTTCATTTCATTCCTTCATAAATGTGGATCACTCAACATCATGTGTAAGGTATAAAATATATCCATGAACTCTGGCACTTCTTGATCCTTTTCTCATCTTAGTGTGGTTCATTTTATGTACTTGACTTCATAGATTCCAACAAGGTAATATTGTTCCTTAAAAACATCTTAGAAAGAGTCCCAAGAGGGGGAGACTAAAAATAGTGTGGATTCCTCCTTGCCCTTTTCTCACAGTATGTTTTCCACTAGCCCTTGAGATGGGGGGCGGCCTTAATAAGTGCAAAATTATTATTTTCTATATTGGAAACATTATGGACCAGAAAATATCCTTCCAATAGATTTAACCATTTACCTAGAGCATATGCATCTATATGGAATTCAAATAAAGGAATCAAAACTAACTTGTAACTTAAAGGGGGGAGTTCCCCCAAAGTGGCTACTAGATGAAGATGCATAGTCTATTGGTATCTATCAATGGATCTGGGAAAAATTATCCATCATTTCGTTCCTTTCTCGCTCGAGGGATTCATTAAGAAACAATTTTATAGGATGTCCTACTCCCTCATATTTCTTTTCTTCCACCATGGGAGACCATTGGGGTTGGCGAGGCCAATCTTGTAAGGGCTCAAGTGGTTCGAGTCTCAAGTCCTTATAACCCAACCTCATTGGGGACATGCACAAAAAAAGAGAGAAAGAGCATACCAATCTGATACCACTAATATCAATTTAAGAAGGGAATAAAATGAAATATAAAATTAAAATCATACACAAAGACACAGTGAAACCAAACTTCATTTAATAAATAGAAATGTTGAAATTGATTACATGAAAAATGAAAGAAAACTAGCTCAAATGGTGGTAGCTTATCTCTGAGAAGAGATGTGACATCTATGTGCCTTCCTAAAATGTGTCACAATGAGGTTCATAGGCCTTTTTATCATGAAGAAATAATGAGAAACCCTAAACATCCAAAACCCTAACCCTAGGAGATGAAGCACCAAAGGTTTATGGACCCCAATGGGGTAAGTTGGAACGTCAACCTCTCGTGGTTGTAACTTTGGCATACGATCTCTACTTGGTGAACACAATAGACCATTTAAAAGGCTTATCAAAGGATACCAACTTTCAAGTTCAAACATGATTCAAGGACTCATGTTTGCTTGTTTCCCCAAAAAACGTCGTTTATGGCCTCAAAATGGCTCCAAAAGTTTAGGACCTGAAAACTGTCAAAAGTAGAAAACTACCAAAATAGGAAATAGTGTTGAAAAATAAAAATATGATAGGAAGTTGTGTTGTGATTCAAGTGGAATAGTTGGGTGGCCTCCAATATCCACTTGGATCAATCAAAGGATGTGTTTGTACCACCATTCTGCCAAGGAAAACCACTTGACCCATTGTGCTAATTTATTAGATGTAGAACCATGTAGATATTCTTTCAAAAACTTATTCTCAATCTCAATTTTCTTATTGAATTGAGAATGGTAAGTTGAGTTGTGACAAAATAATGTACCTAAACAAGAAGATAATTTAGTCCAAAAATTTCTAGTGAAAATTGGATCTTTCTTACTTACAATAATCTTTGGTATTCTATGTAGCTCAAAGTTCTTGATACCCAATGATCCAGGTGGATATTGGTAGCCACCCACCTAATCCACTTGGACCCCCACCTTTGTTTCTTTTTGTTTCGTTAACTGTAGCACAATTTTCTATTTATGGTAGTTTTTTGGGTCTTGAACTTTTGAAGCTGTTTTGAGGCCCTAAACGACGTTTTTTTTGGAAAATGGGAAAACCAATATTGTACGGTAGAGGTTTGAAATCAAAAGTTGTAGTCCTCAAATATATATTTCTAGTGAGGCATTGTACATGGCCAACGAATATCGTATTCCAAAGTTACAACCTCAAGAAGTAGATGTACCAATTTACCCCAACGGGGCCCACAAAAGTTTGGCGCTTCATCTCCTAGGGTTAGTTTTTTTGGATGTTTAAGGGTTTTCATTGTTTCTCAGTAATAAATAGGCCTTTGAGCCTTATTGTAACGTAGTTTAGAAGGCATGTATTTGCCACATCTCTTCTCAGAGATAAGCTGCCATTGCCTAAGCTAGTTTATTTACATTCTGCAAGGGCTAAATTGGTTAAAGTCTCAAGTCCTTATACCCCGACCGCATTGGGGACATGCACAAAAAAATAGAGAAAGAGCATACCACTCTGATACCACTGATCTCAATTTAAGAAAGGAACAAAATGAAATATAGAATTAAAATCATACACAAAAACAAAGTGAAACCAAACTTCATTTAATAAATAGAAATGTTGAAATTGATTACATGAAAAATGAAAGAAAACTAGCTCAAATGGTGGTAGCTTATCTCTGAGAAGAGATATGACATCTACGTGCCTTCTTAAAATATGTCAAAATGAGGTTCATAGGCCTTTTTATTATGAAGAAACAATGAGAAACCCTAAACATCCAAAACCTTGACCCTAGGAGATGAAGCACCAAACGTTTATGGACCCCGGTGGGGTAAGTTGGAACGTCAACTTCTCGGAAGTCATAATTTTGGCATACGATCTCTGCTTGGTGAACACGATACCCCATTTAAAAGGATTATTAGAGGATAACAACTTTCAAGTTCAAACATGAGTCAAAGACTCATGTTTTCTTGTTTCCCCAAAAAACATCGTTTATGGCCTCAAAATGGCTCCAAAAATTTAGGATCTGAAAAATGTCAAAAGTGGAAAACTACCAAAATAGGAAACGATGTTGAAAAATAAAAATATGATAGGAAGTTGTGTTGTGAGTCAAGTGGAATAGGTGGGTGGCCACCAATATCCACCTAGATCAATCAAAGGATTTGTGTGTACCACCATTCTGCCAAGGGAAACCACTTGACCCATTGTGCTAGTTTATTAGATGTAAAACAATGTAGATATCCTTTCAAAAATGTATTCTCAATCTAAATTTTCTTATTTAATTGAGAATGGTAAGTTGAGTTGTGAGAAAATAATGTACCTAAACAAGAAAATAATTTAGTCCAAAAATTTCTAGTGAAAATTGGATCTTTGTTACTTACAATAATCTTTGGTATAGTTTGTAGGTATAGGTGGCAGCCCTTTGTGCCCTATGTTGATCTTCATTGGAGCAGTGTGGAAAGACCATAGTGGGTTGAATTACCTGAGTAGTTGAGGAGCAAGAGTGGGAAGATTGAGAGTTGTTCACAAATGGAGTTGTGAACAACTCGACAAGAGTTTTGATGTGTTGTGCCCTTGATGGACAAAGGCACAACTAGTGAGCATATTGATAGCAAAGGCTTAGTGGTCAAATGGACTTGGAGTATTGATAGAGGCAGGAGTTGCAGATCGAGGGCCGGAGGACCGAGAAGGTATAGGGTATGACCGAGAGGAGCTGAGAGAGCACACTACACCAACCAGATGGTCAATGTATCTTGTATGGGCATATTGGTTGTCGATGGGCTGACACCAAGCCCTAGTTTTGTGTCTTGTATCAGTGGATGTATGAGGGCCATTATCCCTGGTACAAGAGCCATAGCTATTGTATTATATGTTGATTAATATAACGAAGTTTGGTTGAACAATGTAAAAAGTTTTCCATGTTTTGTGCACTAGTAGTTTTACTGTTGTTTTTATTCCGTTGTGCAAATTAGTATCATTGTGATTATTAGTTTGGTAGTGTCAAAGATTTAAGATTCTATCCTAAACACCAAGGCCGTGGAAAAAAAAGAAGTTTTTGCATGAACAACTTATCTTCCCATGCCACCTCTTCCATTGGTGGGTTTTCCCATTTGATGAGATACTTAGTAATTTCTCAATTTGTTAACTACTTAATCCTTAATTCCAAGATTATTTTTGGTTCTAGTATGATCTTCCCTTCTTCATTAATCTCTAGTAAAAGAGTTTGGACTAAAACCTTATAACTAATTACCTTCTTTAAGAAAGAAACATGTAAGTTTGGATGCACACATGAAGATGGAGGCAATTCCAATTTGTAGGACGTACTTCATTTCCTCCTCAACACCTTATAGAGGCCATAATACCTCACTACTAACTTATTGTATTTCTTTTGTTGCTTGAGGGACATATGTCTATACAGGTATAGTCTCACAAATACCCAATTCCCCACTTCAAATTCCCTTTCATTGTGATGTTGATCTACTTATTGTTTCATCCTATTTTGTTTGATAACAAAGTCTGTCTTCAATAATTTGAGAACCTGTTTTTATCACCCTATGTGTTCCTTCACTACTTTAGCCTTTACAATCCCTTTCAAGGGTGATGTGATAATTGTGGATGATACCCATAAATTTCCATAAATGGGGACATTTTTTTTTATGAATTATGGATGATCCAAATTCATGAAGGGAACAAATTGAAATTCAAAATTAAAATCATATAGAAATATAGTGAAACTTAACTTCACTTAATAAATAGAAACACCGAAATTGTTTACATGCAAAATGAAAGAAAACCAGCTCAAATGGTGGTATCTTATCTCTAAGAAGAGATGTGATGGCCATGTGCCTTCCTGAATTGTGTTATAATGAGGCTTAGATGCCTTTTTATAATGAAGAAACAATGGGAAACCCTAAAAATCCAAAACCCTAACGCTAGGAGTTGCAGTGTCAAAGGCTTATGGGCCTCGCTGGGGTTAGTTGGAACATCAACTTACCTGGGTTCTAAATTTGACATATGGTATCCTTTTGGTGTGCACAATAGCCAGTTATAAAAGTATATATGAGGAGAACAAATTTTGATTGAAAATGTCAATCAAACACTCATATTTTTCCATTTCCCCATAAAATGGCTTTGAAATTTTAGGACCTTAAAACTGGAAAAAATAGGAAATTGTGTTGAAAAATAGGAAATTGATTTGAAACTATGTTGTGAGCCTATTGGAATATGTAGGCGGCTACCAATATTCACTTGGATAATTCCTCCCTGTTAGGAAGCAATGGTCCCCATTACATTGAGTGTCTCCATGGGATGGGCAAAATTATGTTGAAATTGGTCCCTAGTGAGCCACTTTCCTTGGTGCAGGATCTGATATGCTTTGAAAACCCAATATAGTTCGATCTTCTATTGGCAAGTGTTCTTAATATGTGTGTCCATGATCTGATCAGTTGTGGCATGTTCAATGCAATTTGGGTTGAGATTTATTGGTGTCATTTGCTCTGCAACATTTGATGTATCCAACAATGGTGGAAAGTATGGTCAAAGACAATCCACATTGAATATTGGGTGCAACCAAGGAATAAGGGGATACTTGGATCAAAAGAATTGTCACCCACAACCTTGGTGATGGTCTAAGGCTCGTATCAAAGTGGTTGAAGCTTATGCTGGGATCCGACAAGGTGTTCCTTCTACAAATGCAACCAAACCTTGTTTCCCACTTGAAACTTATGTGACACTTGATGTTGATCATGACTTTGTTTGTACTTAGTATTTCCCTTATGAATAATATCATGACCTTTCTAGTGGATGTGATGAATTCATTCAATAAACTTGGTGGCTTTTTCGATTTCTGGTTGAACATGTTGTATAAATTTTGAATAATATACACTTATTCACAGAGATTATCCTAATTATACACTATTTGTGGAATCATTCATAATACATAACCTCCTCTACGTTGATCATCAATTTTACAGAATTAAGAAACAATCGCATGCGTACATTGAAGCATCAATCACACATATCAACACAGTATATCACGGGGAAAACATGCAGCTGAAAACCCCCAACTATCTGTATATTATATTGATTGAGAACATGTAACAATACATAGTACAATACTCCTCACAAGTACTCAACACTATCTCCACCTGTTACACACAAACTAGCTTAGATTTGAATCAATCACTGGCTCAAATCTCCTCTGTTGCTTGCGTGCCTCCACTGCGCAATCCTGCATGAGAATAGAATGAGAATGACACCACATGTGTGATCCAAATTCGTATTCCCTTTGGTTATACCACGCAATCCTCATTGGCAATACTCAATCCCACTGATTGTGCAAATCGCATGCACAACTATAGTCACAACTAACAACTGTCTTGCCCTTTCACTCACCTCTAACCCTTGTCTCCACTGAATTGTCCATGCACTGAGTTAATTGATGTATTCTTCAGTTGCTTTATGAGTTAATAACTAGTGAATTAGTTAATAACTAATTCACACCACTCATCACTTAGTCTATTGATCAGTTAGACTAAATGCAACTAGTTCAACTAAGTCAAACTGAACACAACTCCATCAACTCCTGATCCAACTCCACAGAACTCAACCACTGAAGTTCTAACTGAACTTCTTCATGAAATAGCTCAAGTAACCCATAAGAACCACGTATTTCCTTCATGAAATTGCATGTGCCACATCCGTAGCTCGAACTGAAGTGCTCCAAGAGAATAAGATAAAGTTTAGAGTCCAAATATTACTAAGGGATAATAATATTTTACTGTTTCTATTTTTACCTGACAGCCTAAAAATAGACTCTGATCACACCGCTGTGATCCAAAAAATAGAAGTCCATCTATTTTTCCCAACATTACCAATCATCCATAAACAGCATCCTGCAACTCATAGTCTAAAAATAGACATAGTCTAAAAATAGACTTTGCGCCAAAACTTGCCTGCGGGACCACTTAGTGAAGGTGACTCCTTTCCTTTAAGCTCCATCATCTTGTTGCATTCTCAACAAGCATTTCTTGTTGCACACTTTTCAACAATATTTTCAGGGAGACAACCTCAAGCTTGCCTTACAAAAGTTATATGAAGAAGGGAATCAGCAATCAATCATCTTTTGGACTATGCTGGTGATGAAGGAACAAAAGGAATATTCATACAAACAATTCATAGAGATGTTTGTACATCTAGCACTTAGTCTCCTAAGTAGCAGGTCAGAGCCAAGAATCAGTGAGGAAATCAGGAAAGTTTTGCAGTTATCAGACAAAGTCCAGAAAAGGGATTGGTACCTTTATGAGAATTACACAAAGCTGAGGATATTTGGGTGTGAACTTGCCCCTTACAAGCTACCCAAATTCCTTCCAATGAGGATTTTTTCCTTAGAATACATCAGGAAAATGCTTAATATAGATGAGATTCACTTTGTAGCTGCCAAGAAGAAATCCCAATTCAATATCAAAAACACAAATAGGGCCTTTTATTTACAAAAGTAGGGTAGCAGAGGAAGAAGCAGATAAATTACTAAAAGAGATGCAGTTCAGCCTCAGTTTCACATGGTCATATGATCCATTAGGGGTCATCTCCAAGTTAAGGGTAGAAAACAAATCCACTGCTTACTTTCATACATCAAGACCAGAGATTGAAAAGTATAAAAACCAGCTAGAATGGACTGAGAACACTCTATAAGAGGCAGAGGGGCAGTTGGTGTCATCTTCAACAGTACAAACTCCCATCACACAGGAGAAAACATCAAAGAGAAGTAGAGAATAAGAGTCACCTTCAGTGACTGAGATTTCCAGTGAAGGCTTCAAAATCATGTACAAGAAGAAGGCCAAGTTACATTCCAAACTAAGCCTAAACAAGGATTCAAACAAAGAGAATATTATAACCACTAAAGAGCCATGTGTTTCAAAGAGAAGTAGAGAATAAGAGTCACCTTCAGTGACTGAGATTTCCAGTGAAGGCTTCAAAATCATGTACAGGAAGAAGGCCAAGTTACATTCCAAACTAAGCCTAAACAAGGATTCAAACAAAGAGAATATTGCAACCACTAAAGAGCCATGTGTTTCCTCATTAGTGGGTGATCAGACTACACTTTCTCCCACTACCTCCACAGCTTCACAATATCAACAACAAGTTATGCAGACCAGGACATCTACCACAGGTGATATAGAAAAAGTATATTTGATCTTTTTAAGGAGATTAAAGTAAGAAATGAGGCCTTGAAGATCAACACATATAATCGGTTCTGGAAGCGGACTTCCAATTCTCAAAGCAAGTTGTTGTCAGCCTTTGAATCTAAGAAATGTAAAATGTAGATGGCATTCCTCCAAGCACAGATTCCACAGCCCAAGGCAACATCGGATTACAAGAAGACATCATTTGAATTTGATGTGAAAGACATACATCCCATTGACCAAATGGAGATGCACAAGTAGACTAAGCAAATGATTTCATCTACTCTCACTAACATTGCTATGAGTTTGTCTAAATTTCAAGTTACACTAGCCAATGTTCAATCATAATTGAAGATGGAGAAAGTCTCTGCACTAGCCAAAGACACCAGTATCAAAGCTTAATAGGACTTGGTGATCAAAGTAGGTTATGATATTGAAAATATCAATGTTGTAGAAGAGCAGCATTAAGGAAGGAGTTAAAATTACCAGCCACAAAAGATCCTTTGGCCAAGGACATTGAAGAAATAGAATCATAGAAGGCATACATGATGAAGCTCATCATGGAGCAGAGTGCACAGTTGAAGCAAATGGAGACAAAGATGGAAAATATAATCAAAGAAAAGGAGCAAGCTGCCAAAATGGCTATTGTCCCTTTGGAAGCACTACCTATCACAAAGATTCCTATAACTACATATTCTACAACAAACACAGGGGCTGCTGCAGATCAGTTGGCAAATGCAGTGCAGAACGTGTCTCTCCAAATTGAAGAAATCAAAAGATTACAGGCTCAAGTCAATCTTCTACAAGACCAAAAGAAAAAGACTGAAACTTCTCATGTAGTAGAGCTACAGAGAGCTCAAAACCAAATAGAAGTATGGAGGAAATCAGTAAGCCATTCCTCTATTGGCCACACACTGGCCCAAGTTAAAGAAATTATCTGGAACAATATTATTGAAGTGATGGATGAAATCTGACCTTGTATCCAGATTATATTTGAGCAGAAAGAGTTGATGGAGAAAGCCAAGCAGGCCATTTCCACTATCGGCACTGAATTGGGAGAAATGGCTACCACAACCAACCACATTATCAAAATTCTCAACTCTAAAAACAGATATGAATTGGATGATTTGGGAGTAGGTGATAGAATAGAAACAATCTTAGAAGTCAAGAAAGTTCTGGCAAAGAAGAATTTGATTGTGCAGCTGAGAGAGAAATGTCACACTTTGGAGGTAGCAGTTAATAGGTTTTTCACCAAAATATAAGCATTGAATAAGAAAGGCATGCCTTCTTTATATGTAATCAATGACAAGCTGATGACCAGGGAAGACTACATGAAGAAGCTGAAATACATTGCAAAGGATATGACCAAGTCTTCCCACATTAAAGGTGCTATGACAAGGAGGGATTTTTACGAAGCTATCGCAACATGAGTTTCATCCAGCATGAGATAAAGCACGTTTTTGTAGTAAAACCCACACTTGCTCAGTATACCAAGTTAGATTTGATCTACCACACGGCAACAAAAATTACCATTCCAGATGAGGAGTGGTGGGATAAATTATGTGAATACCAGGATTAAATAAAGGGCTAGATTCACCAACGCAACACCCAAATAGTGGCCACTCAATAATTGTTCTCCACCAAAGCAATGCCAGATGTCCAAATCACTTCGCCAAATTCACCTCTTTTGGTCGCATTATTTCATTTCTCTTAGTTTGAAGTTAATAATAGAATGCCATGTCAATGAGGCATTAATTGTAATCTTTTTTGCAAGTTATGTTTAAATACTTCATTCAATCAAAGTATTGAGGGTCAGTTCCTGATCATTGTAACTCTTTTTATCAAGCACTGTACTTTTTCCACGTTGTTGGAGCATCATTAATAAAAAGACTTTTCACAGGATTCTTGCATTGCAATTTATTGGTGATGTTTTTCTTATTGTAACTATTGTTTCCACTATTATTCTCTATTTGTTTATCATCTGAAATATAATTGTAAAACAGGAGATGTGAAAAATAAGATATGTTATTGAACACCTTATTTGGACTGTTTTTACAATCTGTATGTTTTCTTCTGAAGTCTGATTGAAAATTTCTTAAATTCTTTTCAATCACTATTGAAACACACTTTTTCTCCATTTCATAATCAATTTAAAAGATCCAGTAAATGTAACTAGCTTGCCCTGTGATTACTCTTTTAAACAATTGGTGCAGCATCCAGCTTAATTTGACTCCATGGCCCAATGGAAAGAAAGTAATTTGATTAGATAAACCAACCAACCAATCAAACAAATTCAAACAAACAACCAAGCATAATCATAACTAGCCTAAAATCAACTTTAAAACCAAGCTAAATCATAAGGAGAGATCCATCTCACAAGCTGGCAGGGCTAGATCCTAGCTTCAAAATTGGTTTGATGTTGTCCAATATATTTACTCCCTCAACCTCAAAAATATAGAATGATAACATAGTGGCGACCATACTAGGGATGAATACATTTTAATCCAAAACATTATTATTCCCTGGTTTAAAACCAGTATTTCAATAAGCAATTGTTGTATCAATATGAAATATATGATCTGAGATTGTTTTTTGTAGATATCTGCTAGATTATAGATTCTGATTTTGAGTTTTGTGTGATGATTTTTCCATAACCCTGGCTCCCAAAATAATTTATACTAGATCTCATCCTGACCCCAACCCTGCTAAAATTGTAGATGACCCTGAGAAACTGGTAAGAAAGAAAAGCTTTACCGAGAGTCAAGGTAGTAATAGTCCCTTGTCTAGATTCAATTATCCTCTGGAAAATACTCCTTTGTCAAGGTATAATTCTCTTCCAGAGAAATTTGAAACTTTACAGGATATAGAATTTTATTTTCCTTTTCAACAAAGTTTGTTTAGATTAAAGTTTGAGGTTTCTATAGATCAAATTTTCATAGATAAAGCCATACTGCAATCATATGTACCCCAAACCCAAGACCTTGAAACAGATCCTGATCTAGAATATTTACAGGAATTTGACAAATTACAAGGTCTAGTTTGAGTGTTATACCAAGCTATCGAAGAAGCTTTAATTCAACAATGTGTTGAATTCTCTGCTTTGACTATTGCATCAGCCTCTTTGTCTAGTCAGCCTTCCAAATCTGTACATTTACAGCCTCCCAGTCCTACTCATTCCATATTTTCAACTTCCCTGCTTCTGTTTTCTCACACTATTATACCTACCATCCTTGTAGTTATCCAAACTACACCTCCACTAGGTCCATCCTCAAGTCAATCTACAAGGACAGTCATGGCAGGAAGGTATGCACCCTTGGTGTTACCATGCCAACTAAATGTTATGCCTGCAGATTATCCATCCAAAATTATGACTTTTGATAATACTAATGCTTATACTACCCAACATCATGTGGATAGGATGACTGATGTGTTTGATCTCCAAGAAGTGAATGAATCTGATGTTAAAATGAGATTTTTTGCCCAAATCTTAGGAGGTGATGTGAAGAAATGGTTTAGGGATTTACCTGCAGGAAGTATAGCCAACCTTGCTACTTTCCATCAAACTTTTTTAGCTACATGGGAAATCAAGAAGAACCCACTTCAACTCCTAAACAAATATAAAAGGTTAAAAAGAAAACCCATTGAAACTATGGAAGAGTATTGTGAAAGATTCAATATTGTTTACAATGTCATTCCATAAGACATCAAGCCCTCCCCTGGTATACCTTTGATTGATTTTCCAGATGGTTTCGATGTAGATATAGAATATCAACTTAGGGAAAGAGACCCGAAAAATTTGGAAGAAATGCAAGAAAATGCAATTAAAGTTGAAGCCAATATCCTGGCCAAAAAAGCCAAACTGAAGTCTAAACACAAAGTAACCATAAAAGAAGAACCTTCTACTTCTGTTGTTGACCATAAGATTGATAACCTAGTCAGAGTAATGAATCAAATGATGCAAAGAGGAGCACCAATGACCAAAATCAAGCAAGATAAAACCAAAATGTCCCACAAACCATAAACCACAAATTTAGAAGAAATGTTCCCCAAATTAAACATAGAGAGCAAAAGGGACCAGACTAGCAGATTAGGCCTCCTTTTCAGGAAAATTACACAGATGATGAGGGGAATATTGTGGAATATTTGGATGGTAATCAAATTAATTTGTTAGGGATAAGTGATGATGAAACAGTTTTCCTCACTCAAGAGGAACAAGAACTTTGTCTTATAGCCCACACTAAAATGGATTCTCAAGAGTCAAAAGAATACAAACAAGAATTTGAAAATTCCATAATGAAGTCCATAGGCAGTATAATCTTAGAAGTAAGAAAAATCAAGATACTGCAAATAAAAAGAATGTTGAAAATCCAGTCAAAAAGGTCTCTGATTCTGATCCCAAGAAAACAACAGAAAACCCCCCTAAGGAAACCACATACAATCTTAGAAAGAAGCCAGCAGAAGATATTATGAAAAAGGCAATTGATGCTTCTTCTAGAAATACTCAAGCTGGTCTACCTTCTACCAGCCAAAAAACTGAATTGGCCACAAAAATATTTGTTGATAAGTCTGATTTTTCAAATCTACTTAAAAGTCAAACACCATTTAGTATAGAAAATAAACTTGCAAAATTGAAAATTTCTATTCCCTTAATGGAATTAATCAACAAGAATGTATATAGGACTCAGGTTCTGAAGGCATTAAAAATTGGGGAGAAAACTGGTGATGTAAAATTGAGTGATGATCAGCCTGAGCTCCTATTTTGGCTAGAAGTAGAAGGCAAACCACAAGAAGGAGGAGTTACTCCATTTTATGTCAGTTTGAATATTCATGACCTGTATGTTACTTTAACCCAAATCCTTGCTAAAAGTCTAGTGATGGATATAGTGGTTGCAGACATTCCCCCAAAGTATGGTATGTTGTTGTCACGTTCATGGGGAGCAAAATTACAAGGAACCCTACAAATGGACATGACTTATAACACTATACCAGTGTTTGGTCAATAGAGAAGACTGTTATGAAACCATCTTAAGAAAAAGATAGAAAAGATAGATCAACGCCTTAGAATTCAACATCTTCGAGGGGGCAACCTCCTTTACATTACATAAATGAACAATTCTTGGATGATTCAAATGACAAAACCTCCTTTCTATATATATGAGTCTAAGGAGTAACAATATAAACTAGCCGACATAATAATTATAATATACAAGCCACAAAATAACAATAGAAGGATTCTATGGGGCTAGTAGTAAATATGGGGAAGATAGGGGCACACAATATTAATAAGGGATACAACTACAATAGTAATGGGGTAATCACTAGTATTATAGGTACTCAACATGCCCCTCTCCTTCAAAAAAGTGTTGTCCTCAACGCTTGAGTAGTTCTGGATGCTTCTGTATAAAATTATCGTCCTCCCATGTGGAATCTTCAGCGTATAAGTTCTTCCACTTGATAAGATACTCCAAAATTGATCGATTTCATAGCTTTCGAGTTCTTGTTTCTGTTACTGCTTCTCGTTCCAGTATAATTTTTCCTCCCTTGTCAAGTTCTGGCAATATTGTTTGAACTGGGAGCTTGTCGCCTATAACCTTCTTTAAACATGAAACATGAAAAATTGGGTGCAATCGAGAAGCTGCAGGAAGCTCCAATTTGTATGCCATAGTACCAATCTTTTGCAACACCTTGTACAGACCATAATACTTTGGTGATAATTTATTATCCTTCTTAGCTTGCTTGAGGGACATTTGCTTAATGGTTGTAGCCGTAGGAATACCCAATCACCTACATCAAAACTTCTTTCGTTGCGATGTTGATCTGCCTGTTGTTTCATTCTATTATGTGCCAACACGAGGTTATCCTTTAAGAGTTGGGGGACTTGTTGTTGATGTTCGATGTGATGTTCCACTGCTTGAACCTTAGAATTTTCTCTTAAATATGATGTGATGGATGGTGGCTGATACCCATAAAGTGCCATAAATGGGGTCATTTTTGTTGCTGTATGAAGGAAGTGTTATACCACCATTCAGCCAGAGGCAACCATTTGACCCATTGTGTCTGTTTATCAGATACAAAGCAACGAACATATCCTTCCAAACATTTGTTTACTATCTCAGTTTTCCCATCAGATTGAGGATGATAAGATGAGCTATGCGCTAACTGAGTACCAAGACAAGAAAATAATTCTGTCCAAAAATTTCCAGTGAAAATGGGATCTCTGTCACTTACAATAATCTTTGGGTTTCCATGTAGCTTTTGAATTGTTTCCATAAATGCAGAAGAAACTGTACTGGCTTTAAATGGATGTGATAATGCACAAAGTTGTGCATACTTGGTAAGTCTATCAACTACCACCATGATGACACTCTTTCCCTCAGACATGGGTAAACCTGTGATAAAATCCAT